>SDVV010012338.1:0-15497 GCA_016164225.1 Gammarus roeselii
ATATATCCTAAGACACACAAAGGGTATGGATTGGTGCAAGGAAAAATTATCCTTCACTTTTTTACTTGGCAATGCCTTGCTTCATTGGGACCAGCTCCCATGGAGAATTTCGGGTATTTTTTCCCTCATGACTATAGCCACATGACATGCGTTGCGAAGCCGCCCTATTCGTCTCACAGTGAATAATGACTTAAAACTTCTACCTCAAAGATATTTCAGAGATCTCCCCATATATAGTAAAATTAGGTGGTTCTGTTAACGTCGAGAACCTCTATAGGATAGTCAAATAAAGAAGGCCCAAGCGTCAATATCCTCGCTGAAAACTTTCCTTGGCGCCCGTCAGAAAGACACGTGGGACAATTCAGAACATGCATAACATATTTCCACTATCTATCAGGGCATAACAAATGAAGAAGTACAACAGATGGAAAGGGATTTTTCTGCGCGTGAGGTTGCATCCTCGCGGCCAAATTGACCAAGGCCTGCAACAGACAGGTGGCACGAAGTTACTCAGAGGTTATTAGAACAGGTGGCGCACGATCGAGGCCTCCAACAGACAGATGGCACAAAGTTACTATAAAGTTATTAGAACAGGTGGCGCACGATCAAGGCCTACGACAGACAGATGGCACGAAACTACTCTAAGGTTATTAGAACAGGTGGTGCACGATCAATGCCTACAACAGACAGATTGCACAAAGTTACTCGTAAGATTATTAAAACAGGTGGCGCACGATCAAGGCCTAGAACAGACAGATGGCACGAAATTACTACAAGGTTATTAGAACAGGTGGCGCACGATCAAGGCCTAGAACAGACAGATGGCACGAAGTTACTCTAAGGTTATTAGAACAGGTGTCGTACGATCAAGGCCTACAATAGACAGATGGCACAAAGTTACTCTTGGGTTATTAGAACAGGTGGCTCGCGATTAAGGCATACAACAGACACATGGCACGAAGTTACTCTAAGGTTAGAAGAACAGGTGACGCACGATCAAGGCCTACAACAGACAGATAGCACGGAGTCACTCTAAGGTTATCAGAACAGGTGGAGCACGATAAACTAACAGAACGGAATCCAGTTATCAATGCCGTCCGGTCATCAATACATGGGAGAATTTTTCTGGGATCAAAAAGATTTGCTTTTAATGTGGGCCTGAACGAAGAAAGTAACGTCGTAGAAATGTCAAACAATAAAATATTTGCCGCCTGTTCAATCGAACTCTCGTTTCAAACAATATTAGTAACAAAACATTTTTTGCAAACTAATTATTTAAAATAATATATTTTTACCTCTGCCTAAGACTTGTTTTTTCATCTCTCAAGCTGTTATAGTCAACCGAAATTAGTAGTCAATCATTAATGTTCCGTTGCCAACTGTATCCCGACCCCAAAATTTTCAATTTGGTTCAATTCTGAACGATACAATATATGCTCATTGCAGCATATTATTGCTGGATTGAGGCAATCATAGTCATATCAAATGTTTCAATTTCTAGTCCGGTTTTTGTTTACCAAAATGTATGAGGAAGATCCTGATTCGTGTCAATGAGTCATTCAATTCTGATCCTGTTCCGGTCCTCGACAGTTCAAGGGGATGTTTCAGTATGAAAGAGCTGGTCCCTGTTGTGCTAGCGCCCCTCATGTGAACTGGTAATGACACGTGAAGACGACCAGCTCTTCCTCGCAGACCCTAATTAGGGAGTTGGGGTCTGTAAATAAGTTGACAGGAGAAGAAAGGTGTTGGAAATAGAAGACCAATTCGGAATGAAATTATTGAAGGTCATGATAGTTCCCTATAGAATCGGTAATTGTCGCTAAACTTCCAGTATCAAATAACTTTATTTACTACATCGTCAGTGGCCTTCTGCGAATTAGATTTAACATAAGTGGTCCAATGATTAACCCTAACTCATCATATCTAACCCTATCTAATGTGTGCTGGGCAAGGATTTGAACTAGATTTATTTGTGTCATATTCAACATAATTGTGCTTTTCACAAAGCAGAACACATACCTAGGACGTTGCATAATTTTTTTTCGGGGTCAGCCGGGACTAGTAATTTTTCCAGTTGAGTTTCTTTAAAATACTAACACATCAAAATATCCTTAATCTATTTAAAGTTATCAACTTTTTTAACTTTTCATATTTAATTTTACAGCAGGTCTCATACCAGTCCAAATTGACGTCTGTAGCCCAAGTGGAATGTACCCAAACCTATTTCCCCTAAATCGTCGAAAAATGTGAATGAGCAGTCAATGTGTTTCTCCATTCAATCTAGTATATAGTAATTTTTTTAAGCGCTCAATTTTTCCGATTATTTTGCTGTTCAAACTAGGAACTGATTACTTATTGAAATGCTACTTACTAATGTGACCGAGTAGAAAGCTTGTTTATGAAGTTTAAGGTCAAATGAATCCTATGGCCGTGTGACTCATTTGCTCTTCCACATTCTGCATCCAGCGCATCCCAACCGACTGTAAGACCACATCCGACAGAGGGACAAGTATAATAATTGGTTATTATCCATCTATCCAAAAACATAGAATAGTTCTCGTTTGTTTCATTTATGTAAAAAATGTACCACAGATGCAGGTACAAGCACATGGCCGAATCCTTCAGAAAGGGGGGTAGCCACGGCAAGGCGAACCTCACACGCCTCTCCTACACTCACAGTCACACAACTTAGCTCTATTTCGCTAAAGGCTCTGGCCGGGAGCCCCTGCAACCACATGCCCTCCGGGTCATGAGTGCGGTCCGAGGTCCGTAACAGCAGCAGGGCCTGACAGTGTGACTAGTGTACCTCTGCCAAGTCATGATGACCGCCCCCCCCCCCTTCGTCAACGACCACCCGTCTTTACAAGAGATACCAGGGACGGGAAAGCCCATCACGACAGCGTCAAAACCATTCATTAACAATCATTCTCCACTCACGCCTATTTATTGCACGCTCTCTCGCTACCTCCATACTCAAATTCAAATTCCTAAAGCGTGCTTTGCACCATTTATCCACTCTAATTTCGGTCTCCCTCAAGGCCTACGTCCATTTGCCTCTGCTTTCAATACCATTTAATCTGGAAGACATTCAACCTTCTTCTCTATTCTGCTGTCACACCTCATGTCCCAGCCCCGTAAAGCGCAGTAATTGATATTACTACACCCTCATACAGCCCTCTCATTGATTTCATCCCCAACGTTCTACAGCTCATCACACTCTTTGATGCACCCAACAGTTTACACCCTTCCTTCACTAGCGGCTTCATTTTATTTCCCACTAGTTCAGTCTTCTGTACACGGGAACCCAGATTCTTAAAACACTGAACGTCCTCCAGAAACTCTCCATTTAGGAGGACACTCATTCTGCTTGCATCGACATTCCTTCAGTATCTCATTTCTTTACTATTACCCATGTTCACTACAAGCTTCCTCCTTCTGCACACTCAACCAAACTCCGATTCTAGCCTGCACAGCTTCTCCCCTGATTCCGCCATCAGTGCCGTATCATCCGTAAACACCGAATAGCTCAACTGTCAAATCCGCCCATTAGTTTCCAACAGCTCTAAGCAACGACCAAAAACACTCGCGTCCACTTCACTGACCACTCCATCCACGTAGAGATTAAACGACCAGGGCGACATAACGCAACCTTGTCACAGACCTACTTGCACTGTTAACCAATCACTCACCTCTCTCCCCACTCTGACATACTCTGCAGTCGTCATAGACACTCTGAGCTGCTCTCAACTGCAAAAATAAAATCGGCACACCCTCTACCACTCCACCACCCCTTAACAAAATGTATCAGATAACAATATAAAAAACATGCTACAACAGTAACAGAGTTCTTCACAAAATAATCCCGGAGATATTTCCTTCACACATTACCCTAACAACGTGTGTACTAAGGTTTGCGGGTGTTACCGTTACATTAAGACTTTCCGACGTGGAAGCAGCATATGCTGAGGGATTCTGATGGTAACTGCAACTCAGAAATAATATATTGGCACCTTGATTGTGAAAAAAGTGAGCCGGTTTTGCAGGAATAAACTAGCAAATCAGATGATAATTTGGATAGATATACCTCCGCTAATTAGCGTTTGATCACAATCATTTGGATACTTCTTTCATTGACAAGAGCCGAGTCGTTTCTCAGCTTCATGCAATTCATTTTTTGGAAAAGACAGTAATCGTAATCCTAGGTTACTTGAATTTCACGACAATTATATAAGGTGTTCATCGGACCAACCATACGCCTCTTTGTCACCATCACTCGTGCACTATTCACGGATAAATATTTTTGTCTGGTTTATGGTGCAAACTGGCTGATTTATGATGCAAACTGAGAAGCGGTATCTGAAATACGAGCCCTCGGTAGCATCACGTGTGCCCTCACCGCATCTAATTGCGCAGTCAGACAACAATCGGGATAACGAAGTAGAAGTCGCGCGGTGCCCAAAACATTCCATGTGATGTTATCCTTTTTATTCAAAATTTTGACACACAGCATCCGTTATTCTCGTATGTATTTTGGCCCGCAACTGAGCTTCACCAACAAACGCTGCTTAGGGGTCAGACTTAGTCTTCAACCAGCCGTACAATGGTTTTTAGCACATAGCTACCCGTTCTGAGTGTACCGACCCTTTAATAATCAACAACTTGCGCTTTGCATCTGCGGCGGTAACAGTGCAATACTATTTTCATAGAATGCAATGGAATTCAAACTATTTAATTGTAATAAGGACAATACTTCAATTGATACCAATAAAGAAGACTCATCACGGAAATCAGTTGCGTTCAATAGATTTCAAGCTGTCATTCAATTTGCAAAGCTATTTGAACTTTACTGTGCATAGCCCCGCCTCCCCTCTTATCAATCCCTTCTCATTCATCCCCAGCTGCCCCACCTCCCTTCTTATCAATCCCTTCTCATGCATCTCCAACTGCACCAAAGTACTACTTAAGTTGCGCTCGTCCTGATAGGCCTCACAAGGAGTGGTAGCTCAGCCGCCCAAGTCGAGGCAGGACGTGTAATCCGAACAGCGCGTCCCAAGTCGCTTCCGGTGAGCCGGCGGGCCACCGAGGATATCTTGCAAGGAATCTACTCTCAATTACGACGGGTACATGATAAAGAAAATAAATGCTTAGATTTCAGTTCATATTGCGTACTCAGATCTCGGCAAGTTCTAGATAAATTATACATGTGAATTTCATGACAAACGTTATCGGGGTATTGAATATATTTGAGGTGTATATTGACGTGAAGGGTAACCCCGAATTCCAAAATAAAACATTCGATATAGTATGAATGAACCTCAAAATTATCAAGATTAAAGTACCATTTCATAAATAAAACAAAATGTATAAGTTAAACTATACGCTGATTGTATTAAAAAGATTATAAATGGTCTGAGATGAAATTCTTCCATCAACTGTTCATCGTGACTGAGCATTGTATTCTATACGAAGATTTTGAAATATATATTATGAACCCTTGCTCAATGAACATCCATGTAATATTACCACTAATATCAAAACCAACTACAATAGACAGAGCCAGAGTTAAGGCCACCACAATAGATAAAATCATCACAAACCCGCATAACTATAATTTTGGCTTACTAATATCTGATATAACAGCTCGCCTGCCTATCTTTGTTAGTCTAAAAATATAAAATGAAAAATACGAGAAAATCAAATACAGGTTAATAAATGATGTAACAATAGGTAATCTTTATGGCAAATTGAATCAATACGATTGCACTGAAATCGTTAAAGGAATTGACTGTAATCTTATTATCAAACAATTAACTTCTATAGGATGATGAAAGTTATAATTCTTGATATCTCTTCAAAAAGCATAACAAGACCCTGGATTACCGCTGTTATTAAATCAGAAATAAAAAACCGAATCATCATTTTTCTTAGTTTTTGCAAGGCAAAAAGCGAAAAGTTACTCATAACCAATTTAGAAACCATGTTACTGGCTTGGTACGATCTTATGAACAAACTTACTACAAAAATGGACTCTCTGAGTACAAAAAAAGATTTCCTACGAACGTGGAAGGTGATCAATTATACACCAAGACTACATTACAACAAAAGTAACCAGCTTTTATAAACAAATCATTGCCAATAACGAATACTCAGAGGGGCAAGCTGTAGAAAATATACTCAATGAAATATTTTTAACAATATTAGAAACAATACACCAGCAGTAATTGCATAAGACTTCACCTCAATTAGTAAATCTAAAAAAAAATCTGAAAATATCAATCGTTCATCATCAATGGTTCATCAACATCATCGAAAAGGAAGTAACAAATAAATTTTCCGTAATTCTATGTTTGATTGTCCACAATTCCACAATTCAATGAAAATATCATAATTCAATAAGAATTGCTAGAGTAACACCCATTTGTGACTATTTATAAGGGCATTAGACTGATAGAAGTGATACTGCAAATTATCGACCCATCTCAGTCCTCTCCTTATCTGCCATATTATTTGAAAAATGTTGTTCACAAACAACTATTCCGTTCCTTGAATGTAAACCATTCCTTTCATGAAAACCAGTGTTGGTTCAGGGTCAATAAAAATACCAATCAAGCTATATCAAATCATCTCCAGCACCAATTTAATAACATAGACTCAAACTACATTGTAATCTCTCCATTACTCGACTCTCGTAAGGCCATTGACTGTGTTGATCTTTTAATTTTATTATCTAAGCTAAGGTCTTACGGAATACGTGGATTAGCTAGTGATCGAAAAGAATATTTATCTGCGAACTTAATCCAATCCACTGTGCACAATACTAGTCATGTTGTTTTTTTTCCCAATTTTTCCCAATTTTTGTAAACGATATACCTACAACATCGTTTGCTTATGATAGCAGTTTGCTGACGAAAGCACCTTAACGAATTGCATCCCTTCGAACACCATAAACGAATAAACTGCCTCATTTTACTAGAACCTCGATCATGTTAACGAGCGGCTAACTGCAAACCGAATTGGAATGAATGAATGGCAAAACAAAAACAAATTACATATTATTCTCTTAAATGCGTCAATGTAATTTACCACTTATGAAAACTCCTGACATAGACAGCCCTAAAGTCTTTCTGGTATATTGTGATGAAAAATCTGTCATTCGAAAATCACATCGACATCATATAATCTAAATTGTCAAGATCCAAATCGTTTTTTACAAAATCAATAAGCTCACCCCCCTCCCCAATAAGTCGGTAAAACTTTACCTCACGTTGTTCCGGCCATTTTTGATTTACGTAATCAAAGCATGGTATGGATCGGACCAAAATTGAAGGGAATACATTTTTATACTGCGGGAGAAAGCCATTAGAGCTACAAATCATAAGTTTAAAGCCATGAATATTCGGAAACTGGAAGATCTGGAAATTCTTGGATGTGCAAAATCATTATACAAGAAATGAAAATACCCTTGTAATACCCTGTTATAATAGATCCAATACCGAATCCAGTATCCACTCCAATTGTATTAACATTTGAAACTCGCTAACTCCTGCGTACCATCAGAATGTTTATAATCCAGTCTGTAAGACAAGGCTGAAAGAGTTTCACTTATCACCCCACTAACCCAACAACGATTTATTATCGCTTTAGCGTTATCTCGCCGTCTCTCGATCGTATCTGAATTTGATATTTTGTTTGAAGCAGATGAAATACCAACTCGACCACTCAGCGTTTTATTTGAACCATCATTCGTTAAATGTTAATAGTACTCATTTAACTGTCCCTGTGTTTGGTCACAGTTGGTGTCTGGGCTTAATGAATCGAGGTGCATTTATCTTTCAGGTGTTTTGGGACAGGTAAAATCGATAGGTTAGTAGGTAACGATTAGGTTGCCTCAGAAGCTATAAATAGCTTTAATAGTGCCTTAAATTTTGTACTCTAAAACATCCTAACTCTAGAATTGAATATCATTTAAACCGTACAATCGTGTTGTCATAAACTGTTTCTTCTATTTCAACCGTTTCAATTGTTTCATGTTCTTAACTAACCTGAATAGTCACAAAAGGTACCTATCCAAGACCAATCGCCCTACAGCTGACTGGATTTCATCGTCAGTTTTGTTATGTAAGGTGGTAATCAGAAGGCAATTTTATATCACGATCAATGTATCAGAACCAATCATTCTTCTCATAAATCATCTTCCAAACGTAAGGTCTTTCGTTGAATTTCTAATCGCTGGATTAGGAACTTGTTTCATATTGTCGTGTTTCGCTCCGTGCAAACCTGGTGAATTTCTGTTGTCACGATAAATAGCATTTCGTTCCTAAATGGGGCACGAGATTTTGGGATTCATACAATGCAAATAAACTGGAACAACCTGGACCATGGTGGCAGAATAAAACTTTTGATGATTACAGCTTTCCTTCGGTGTGGTGCGCTTGAGAAACTTCATGGGAAAATCACTCTTAAGAAATTATTGTTCGAATTAACTTCCTAATGCCATTACGAGCGAAACTTTCCCCGCGGTGTGATACGATCTAAAGTTGGGTTATTAGCCTCTCTGAGGAAGGTTTATTTGGTGAAGGTGGCAGTTAAACGAGTTCGGTGGAGAGTTATTTCAGAGGTACAGAAGAGGCCCCCGCTATTTTATCAGGGAGTGGTGGATTTGGTCGAGGTTTGATGCGAAAAAGAATCAGTTAATGCTATTCTGTTTTGTTCCATTTGTTACGAGTTTCCTCAGTTTTCTAATACAGCAGCTTTCGTCACATGGTGAGCATTTTTTTTTTTGGTTTTACGGTATCCCTATTATAATCAGCGAAATAAGGCATTCATAAACATTTTACGTGTTGTTGTTGAAACAAGCACCCAAATGGAGATTTTAAAATGCATTGATGTTTCCCAAATTTAAAATTCAGCAGGTGATTGTGGTGATTCATACTACAATTATTAGAAGCTCATCTTACTTCATTTCAATTAGGATGTTCATTACATTTCAAACGTTTTGCGATAATGTGGTGAAAAAAATATTCATGAGCATCACGAATTCTATTTAGGTACCCTAAACTATCATGATAGTCAAATCCGTAGAGTTCAGCTTGATTTGATAACGGAAAGATATGTCAATGTAAGCCAAAATCAACATTTCAAATATTATTTGACACTATAACGCATCAGTACATCCGTATATTTCGAAAATTATCAGTCTTTCATACATTTGTTTGATTATAAATTATTTACCGCATGTTGTAATGACCTAACAATTCAGCAAATATTGGTATCATATTTACCAACGAATCTGTTCAAATAAATGGATTCTATCTTGCAATTCATTTGAAAAGAGTACAAATACGAAATGGCCCCGCCTTTCAACAACTCCAAGCGTACGTAAATTGACGGTCTTTACAGAGAAACAGGAAGTTCGGTCACCGTGTAAAAGAGTAGATGAAGAGCAATGATTGGAAGAAACTGCGCCCCAACCAAGTGACCAGAAGATTTTGAAATGGCACGGTGTCACCACGACAAAGGGCAACGTTGAAACCGCACCGAAGAAGCAGCCTAAGCCACAACAAAACATTTCGAAATGTTAGGAGCGGAATACAACATTTACAACACAACGGAATACAACACGAAACATCAGTCCGTCGATCGTCCTATGCATTAGCTTCATCTGGCGTATTGTCCATGGGAGTCATTTTCCCCCTCACAAGGTTCAATCTGTGCAGAGTATCAGCAATAAAGATAAGAAAAAGCATCACAGAATTTCTACTGATGAATTGCAGCGTCTTGAAGAAACACCAACTCGATTGGAGCGACTAGGATTTCCAGAGCAGCACCCTCTCACATCACAGAATTTTCACTGATGAATTGCAGCGTCTTGAAGAAACACCAACTCGATTGGAGCGACTAGGATTTCCAGAGCAGCACCCTCAGCAGCACACTCAGCAGCACACTCAGCACACTCAATCGTCATAACTGTAGCTATTGGTCAACCGCTAACCCTTCTGAAAGAAGACTACAGTTTGCATTTTGAACGTGTAACGGTCTGGCACTGACCTAGAGATTCTACAATATCAATTCTGGTCAGAATTGATCAGAAATAAAAATGCAATATGATGTCCCCCCTCATTTCGCTAGAATTTTCAGGGATTGGATAAAATGAGATTCGATAACAGATGGATTGGCCGCGGAACGTACGAGAACACGAATACTGCTCACCTTCTCGTTCGCTGGATTGGACTCCCTGTGGATTCTTCTTGTTCGGCTCTACCGCGTCGATGGTGCACACAACACGTTCACGAAGCCTAGTACCCAAATTGATGGAGAAATGTGGAAGAAAGTGCTAAAAATGTGATTAGCGGTTTCGACGACAATCCAAAGTGAAGATGATCATATTGAAACTTGTGGATAAGGTGTCATAACATCTTATTAAATGGTAAATCCGTTGCTAAGTAAATGGTTGGACGATCACTTTTCTGTATATTATTTCCCCCCCATTCTGTATCGTACATAAATAGTTATAATGATTTTACACCCTAACAGGAGGAAGCTACACCCCGTTAACAGCTTTTGGAAGTTTCAGGTCCATGTCACCGCAAAACATCGTGGAGGGCGCGAAACGTTACGCAATGTGGTGAAACATACTCATCTTCAGCGTTCTAGGGTTCTAGTTCTGGTGCAACATACGTAACATACTCATATTCAGCGTTCTAGGGTTCTAGTTCTGGTGCAACATAGGAAACATATACATTTTCAGCGTTCTAGGGTTCTAGTTCTGGTGCAACATACGTAACATACTCATTTTCAGCGTTCTAGGGTTCTAGTTCTCGTGCAACATACGTAACATACTCATCTTCAGCGTTCTAGGGTTCTAGTTCTGGTGCAACATACGCAACATACTCCTCTTCAGCGTTCTAGGGTTCTAGTTCTGGTGTAACATACGTAACATACTCATCTTTAGCGTTCTGGGGTTCTAGTTCTGGTGCAACATACGTTGTATCTACGGATCTTTGGCCGACTGATGTCATTACTGCTCAATTTCTATTTAATGATGTAAACCAGGCGTTGGTGGCACAGCCAAGAGAGTTATGCCGTACGCAAAGCAAAGGGCACATTCACATGACATATTTCAAACATTTATTATGCACCTCTTTCAAACCGCCTATTGACAATCGACATCTCACGGGGAGCTGTTAAAAAACGGAAATTAAAAGTAATCTTCCCCGCCTATCATTCGTATATTGAATTATAAAAAATACGGCTTTGTTGAGAATGTCATTGCCGCGTGTACGGGAATTAAAATTAGGTGTGCAATTTACGCCGCCGTCTTCCATATATTGCAATATTCAACGATTTTTGGATACAGAAATTATCGATATGCCCTGATTTGTACATCATTTCGGTTTTCTGGTCCTGGATTGTTTATAATGCCATTACTTGTTTATAGCACGGAAGATTAAGAGCGTATGTTCACATCGAGCAACGTCATCATGAAAATGATTGCTGTCAGGTAAAATATCCAAATCTTTTTTTAATAATTTACGCGATTTGTTTCAGCATTGTTCCAATAGGGACGAATTCAATTTGCCTGGTCGTTAGAAAGCATGTTTGAAAACAAAAAAATGTTGTTGTATGTGTTTGTCTCATAAACTAATGCATCGTGTTCTTTTTTTCGACATATTTTTGTAATTTTGTGCTCATGAATATCCCGAGTAATCCATGTTTGATCTTCAATTATTGCCGTTGAAGAAACGTCGTCATTATTTGAAATGAATAATTTTCGAAAAAAATAGCACAAATCTTTTAAATAAACACCCCATTGTTATTAAATCGACTCATGGGGGGATATTTAAAATTTTCCCCATCCCACGGGAATATCAGTCGCTTGAAATGGAGGGTTTATAATTAATTTAAATGACAAATGGAACAGATCAGCTGCTCAACTATTATATTAAGGCTAAGCCGGCTGTATTAATATGGCACCACAAGCTTAGCTGGAGGCAGGAGAATCGCTCTGCGTCCCCATTAGCTGTGATGGTGTACTTTAGGATTGGTCGTAAGGTCACTGATGATTTATTAGTTGGCTGCCGAGATAGGCCTCAGCAAGAGTTGTGGCACAAACATATTCATAAACTTCGCAAGTACAGGAAGCCTTGAAAACATTTTGCTGCTCAATATTTTGAAATCTAATTAGCGATGAGTGTTTTAAATAATTCTTCTACACGAATATAATTCTATTCGCTAAGTTCTGGGCTTATGGGGATCGTATTTCATGAATTGGAAGCATCAAATCAGAGGTTCAAGCAGCACTTGATGTGGCGAAATTTATATTTTAGCAGCTTGATGTGGTGGATTTATTACTTTAGTTCATCGCAGACGAATAACGATTAAATAAAAGGAACATCTTTGAAACAAATCATATTCATGATCCATTGATAAATTAATCCGAGATGTTGGTGATCTGGCATTGTGGTTGTTGTGGAATTGTCTGATTTTGATATTTATATTGTTATTCTCGATAGCGTGGATGATAATGTGGCTGTTTTGGTGGTCTGGTGTTGGACCAAGATCGGCACATATGAATCATTTTTGGGTCCGTGAACCGTTTATGTTATTCAGTGCTGCGCTTGTACCAGCAGTGGCAATACATGAGCGCTCACAACTAATTGGAGGACACAAGCGAACTTAGTCCAAACTTTACTCATTCTGTGAAGGGTGCAGAATGAAATAAAGTAGAGAGCAATAACGATCGTTTGGGAGCGATGATTGCATTGCTGCCGGTTAATCTGATACACAGAATCATCCGATCGTGACATTAAACTGGTAATCGTTACAAGAGGCAGTCGATGACGATTTGTGTAACAAACAATCAAGAAGATTAAATAAAGAACAATAATCTGCAGTATGTGAAGACGGATGCTTATCAATAATTTCATGCAGTAGATAATTCATCAGTAACTTTGAAACATAAATGATGGCTATTTCAATACCCGATCATTACTGGCAAGGAACAGTCGAAGGTGAATCAAGTAACTATGTACAGGTCCATGGGGCACTCATCCGTGGGAGAAATTTAAAATAGATACAATTTTTGCAATATGGGATATATGAAGAAATTAGAACCATGTTGGTTTGCTAATGTTATCACCTTAGCCTCCCATTGTTAGCTGTCACTGCAATTGAAACTATTTCCAACAGTGTTCTTTTTGTAAGGTTTGGGCTGCTTGAACATTGAGGATGTCCTGTCCGAATTTGATTTCCAAGATGTCAAACATTTTTAGGTAAGATTTTTTTCCACTTTGACTGCTAACAAAAGCTTGATGAATTTCATGCACTCATTTGCCATATTTATACAGAAAAATATGTAGATAAAGTGGCGGTGTGTAGGTGGTAGTAGTTCAGCCTTCTTAGCTTAACGGTGTCATTTCTTGCAAAAGTAGAAAAATATAACTCAGATGACAACATATCCAAAATATTTCATTCATATGCTCAATTTATAACAAATACTAGCCAGTTTGAAGGCGAATATCGGGTGTTACAGTGACCGTATAACATACGCTTGCAGTGAATGAATGTTATCAAAGTATCCATGAAATGAATATAAGGGTTATGAAAACGGTAGGTTTTACATCTATAGTTCCCTTTCAGGATAACTTGACTAAAATAGTTGAAGAAAAAAACTGTTCTTACTTTATTCATTAATTTTACTGCAAATCGAAATAGATTTAAAAATATTGGAATTTGGATTTTCGGATGGAAGGCAATGTATTCTTTCAGAATACATTTTCAGAATACAATGCCTATGATGATTGGCAATGCATTCTTTCAGAATACATTGCCTATCATATGGCGAAGTGATGAATACCAGAGTCTGGCAAATAAATTTGATATTTCAATATTATTTTTCGATGACCCACATTCTTGTATAAAGAACATACATTAATATATTTTTGAAAGCTCCCAGTAAAATTTGATGTTGAATACATAGGCTAAATAATGATGAATAAATAAAAATAATTCAGCGTATGCCGCTAAGCGACAATGTCGTAACGTTTAGATTAATGCACGTTTGCCTGCAAAAACTCCTGATTAAAGTTCAAAAATAATCACCAATTGGAGAAAAATATAATCATAGGATTTATCCACCAAAGTAGGGAAATGATGTACCGCTAAACCTGGATAATCAGCATGCGTCTAAAATAACGAAAAGGTGACAATTGAGTGAATGAATCGTTATACCCAGATAACGAGGGCATCATAACGAGAGCATCACAACGAGAGCATCATAACGAGGGCATCATAACGTGAGCATCATAACGAGAGCATCATAACGAGAGCGTCATAACGAGAGCATCATAACGAGGGCATCATAACGAGAGCATCATAACGAGAGCATCATAACGAGAACATCATAACGAGAGCATCATAACGAGCGCATCATAACGAGAGCATCATAACGAGGGCATCATAACGAGGGCATCATAACGAGCGCATCATAACGAGGGCATCATAACGAGGGCATCATAACGAGGGCATCATAACGAGAGCATCATAACGAGAGCATCATAACGAGGGCATCATAACGTGAGCATCATAACGAGGGCATCATAACGAGAGCGTCATGACGAGAGCATCATAACGAGGGCATCATAACGAAAGCATCATAACGAGAGCATCATAACGAGAACATCATAACGAGAGCATCATAACGAGATCATCATAACGAGAGCATCATAACGAGAGCGTCATAACGAGAGCATCATAACGAGAGCATCATAACGAGAGCATCATAACGAGAACGTCATAACGAGAGCATCATAACGGGAGCATCATAACGAGAGCATCATAACGAGAGCATCATAACGAGATCATCATAACGAGAGCATCATAACGAGAGCAACATAACGAGAGCACCATAACTTGAGCATCATAACCAGAGCATCATAACGAGAGCATCAGTCACATTGAAAAGACGCAGCGGTGCTCTATTTGGCGCCCTCGTTTGTTAGCAGTTTGCTCCTGAGTTTCGACCAGGGCATGGAAGCCCCGCGGACGGAATTCGCGAAACAAATTGTGCCGGTTTATCCTCCGCCTCTTGAAGAACTCTCAGACAATCGCTTGTATGAGGCTCACTCACGGCAGATTTGCACAAACTCTACATTTGCTTCAATTGCACCACAGGCCGGTCAATACACGGCAACAATGAAGGAACAACATGAAATACGGTCCATGAAGTATTCTGGAGTCGAGTTCCTATTTTTATAACATCTCGTTCAATAAAAAATGGCCAATGCATGATTGGCTGCTGTTTGAAATGGTGGTATTTAATATAACTATAATACTTCACATTAAATATTTGAATAAGAATCTAAAACATTTTTACCTGTGGAATTTATTGTCATATGATTATATAAATGTTACGGGCAATATTAAGGCGTACACGTGAGACAGGAATTTGTGATCATTTATCCCGTCTTGCCGTTCACTCTGATCTAAGTCCTTTGTTG
>SDVV010012339.1:0-15497 GCA_016164225.1 Gammarus roeselii
AAATTATTATTAAAAAAAAAAAAAAAAAAAAAAATACCCAGAACCCCGGGTAGAAGCCGGGGATCAAACATTGAGCAAGACCATGCCCTATCGGAGAGGGGCTGGCGGCCACTCCAGAGCATCGTACTCGAACAAGTCTGCAAGAAAGAAGGACGAGCCCCTCAGAAGTTCCTCATCGACAGGAGACCTGACTCAGGTCGTAATCGACGACACAGATGAACGCGTCTCGAAGCTGGACACGACTATAACCGGAATGCAGAATACCCTGGGCAAGATATGCTAAATGATAGGCCTTCCCGAGCTGGAGAATGAGGACTGCTCGGCGCCCCACAGTGAAGTCGGTGAACGTCTCACTAAACTCGAGAACCTTTGTGCAACAAGGAATACCCGACTGGAAGAGCTGATTAAGAGGATAGAGGCCAGGGAACCCGTAACCTGTTCGTGTGCTTCCGCCTCTGCCTCTCCGATGACATCGCTCTCCTCCCAGCCGAAACTCGTAACGCTGGAACACCAAAAAACACAAAGAGGAGACCATACACACGATTTGATGACCACAACCTATTCAACAACGGCCCTAAACTCCCCGAACACTTTGATATGACATTTGATGTCAATGACAGACTGGATATTGGCCCATATAAACTACGAGAAGAACTGGGCTCCATGACTGGCCGTCCAATTCGCAACATCACCGCCAGTGGTGACGATAGCTTCACCAATAAAGTAAACACAAAACTTCAAAGTGACACTATGCTCTCCAATAACAGAATATGCGAAAAACCTTGCAAAATCATACCACACACAACTTTTTCCATGAGTTCAGGTCTGATTTACATCGAGGATCTCCCGAGTGGTGAAGCCGACGAGTTCATTACCGGACTCGTCCAGTACGTGGGATGGATAGTTGATGCGAAAATCGCACCAAAAATCAAACCAAGAAGAAACCACCACGGCTCTTCTGCTTGAATTAAATTGCCCCATCCCACCTAACTTCATAGACATACCTTTCTTTGACGCCAAAACCAAGGTTACACCCTTTGAAAGACGTCCGATGCGATGCTATAAATGCCTGAAATACGGATACACGAGCCAAAATTCTAACGGTAAAAAAAGATGCTCACACTGCTCCCAGGACGACCACGATAAGCGAGATGATCCCTTGTCGTGCCCATCTGAAGAACCTCACTGCTTTTACTGCAAAGTAAACGGCCACCCTACGGGACACGGAGACTGCCCACAGGACAAGACTGAGAGAGAGATCCTGCAATACCAAACTGAGCACAAAGTCGGGCGACGAGAGGCTGCGGCCGCGATTCGTTCCCCTCAGGCTGATCCTCCCACCCAGGAGGGAAGATCAGCATCATTCCCTACCCACTTCCTCATAACGCTTGTAGATAGCGGTGCAAACAAAGTTGCTCCCTCAATGAACCCATTCGCCATGATGAACTCTCTCCAACTAACTAGGAGGCAGACCGATAAACATAAACCGACAGGGTATGAAGTTCTGGCCCACGTCGTGAATATCCAGCAAAGTAACGCTGTACAAAAAATTAAAAAAATAGACAAACACAGAGTAACTGTCGAAATATATCCGTTCGTCAATGCTACAAGACGAATTTTATACACTGCCAACTACACTCCCAAAACTGACCTGAGTGCTTTTGCAGCAGGTTTAGCAAAGGATTACGGCGTCACCAACGTTTCCCTGGCAAAATGAATCAAACCACATAACATCCACACCACCGCGTACCAAATCACTTTCCCAGGACGTGACACACCGGAATTCATAGCAATCCCGGGCGAGCAGGGAAAAACAAAAACTTACCCAGTGGCGTCATGGCCTGCAACGTGCAAAAAGTGCCTGTAAAACGGCCACCTCATCAAATACTGCCAGCTATTCATACCCCAATGCTGTTAGAGGTGCGCCTGCGAGCATGACCGAAAGGACTGCACAGCCCGCCAACCGAAATGCTATCACTGCTCATGCCTGCATGAGGCAAGTGGCCGCGACTGCCCAAAACAGATGGACCACAAAGCAATGACAATCATACGAAGTGACCGCTGAGTCACACGAAAACAAGCCATCCAAATCTTCCATGACGAAAACCCAAACTGCCGTAATTTAAATTACGGCAAAGTAGTTAAATCTACAACTAGGTCTATCCCATCAGACAATATTCGCGTACAGTAAACACAAACTACTACCATGACCCCAAAATCCCTCTCCAGTACTAACAATCAATACCACAACCAGCCCAGCGACCGCCCTCGTAATGGAGGCGGGTGCCCCAAGCAACAAATCCACTAGTGCCCGGGAAAGCACTGCGATGGCTGCTGCCTCGGTCGACTACGAGGAGAGGTCCAAGAACCCGAAAATCAAAAGGCCAAGAAACGATGATTCCTCCGGCGACGACCGCGGGATACGCGACACCCTGTCGTCACGAAGCAAAAAAATCAGTAGCACCCCACAAAACACAGCTCGCCTCGATCAGAGCGTTGAACGACTTCTGACCGTCTTAACTGCAACCGCACCAAGCGAAAACCGAAGTGAGGTATTCAACCTTCCGCTAACATGCACAACACCAGAACATCTCACAAGTGAGAACGATCATCGCCTGCGCGATGACGCCTTGAAAATTTTCAACGAAGAACTGATACCCCAAAACACTGATCCACCATACATCGCACTCTACTCAAATATCCCAACGACTACTACTCAGCCCATCATAATGTTTGAAAACCCCTCCATAGAAGAGAAACGCGCTCGCTCAAGAAGCAAACACAGAGATCGTACTCCCTCGTCCTCTTCTTCCTACAAGAGCACTCATAGCCGAGAACGCAGTGAGTCAAGGAGATCATGTTCTACAGAAAGCGGACGCTCATGCGAACGCTCTCGATCTAGGACACTTGCACCTCATAGACAAGAACACCACAAAAGTTCCTACAAACCACGCGATCGCTCCAGACCACCAAAATCTGGGTGTGGAACAAATCCAAAATGAACAACAACACAAGACTTCAGAGAAATTGCCAGGGACTTAGAAGCAAGAAAGATAAATTATTATCTCTTATCTCCACCCATAAACCTTCGGTGGTAGGCCTCCAGGAGATCAAACTCTGCGACACAGCTACCTTCTCTATCGCTCAATATGTCATACACCGTCGCGAAGGTCACAATAATGTGACTGCGCACGGCGGAGTGGCACTTTTGATCCATCAAAGCATACCTCACCACCTCCCACCTCTGAGAACAGAACTCCAAGCTGTCGCAGTGAAGATATGTATCTTAAGACCTATTACAGTGGTATCTATCTACTCGTCACGAAACAACGACCTCACGGAGGCACTAATGACCGATCTGCTTAACCAACTGCATCATCCCGTACTTCTCCTTGGAGACTTCAACAGCTACCACGAAGTGTGGGGATGCGTGAGAACAGACCCCAGAGGAGTGATACTGGCCAACACCATAGACGCTCACAACCTGGTCCTTCTCAACGACGGACAACCCACACAGATCACCCTCGAAAGTAAATCCGCCCTCGATTTATCAATCTGTTCTCCTACTTGAGCTCCCCAACTCGTTTGGAGAGTCCTCTCTTGAACACATAAGTGATCACAACCCAGTGGTCATCTCGCTCCTTACTAACCGACCAAACAATCCTAACTCACAAGAACTTCGATTCAACTACCGAAAACCCAGCTGGGAGGAATACTCGACACATGTCGCATAGGACGATATGGAGGGCCTTTCCGAAGACATTTTAGAGCCGACCTTATCATACATCTACACGAAAAATTCCGAAGTGCAGCTACTGCATGCATTCCCCAATATGTACCCTCAACCTTTCTCCCAAAACATTGGTAGTGCTCGGAGGTGAAAAAAAGCGAGGGAGCGGCATGACAGTATGTGCGAGGCTTTTCCTCGCGCACGTTCCCCCAGGAACCGAGCAGCCTGGAAATGAGAAACTGCCGGACCCAATTAGTTGATACAATCAATCGAAACACCCCTTTTTCCCAATTGTGAATAAAAAACAGACGTATCCAAGGTCGCCACGAATGACCTATCCGCGTACTGTCGGACGGAGACACGGTCTTTTCTTCATACGCGGACATCGCGGACAAACTAGCTCAGACTTCCAGCCAAATATCACAGTCAACATATTATACGGCTTCTTTCCAACGGGGAAAGATCCCAAGAGAACGTGAGCATATCGACTTCGCTTCCACAAATGAATAATTCTACAACAAACCTTTCTCCATCCATGAACTACAATATGCAATTGACCACACTCTTGAAACCTCACCCGGGCCGGACCGAGTGCACATCAACATGATCAAACACCTTCCTGACAACGCTCTCCAGCACCTACTAAATGTGTTCAATACGTTGTATTCAAATTCATTCTTTCCCAACCAATGGCTGGAATCCGTAATTATCCCGATACCCCAACCTGGAAAATGTCACAGCGACCCACATAACTATCGTCCCATTGCCCTAACTAGCGTCCTATGTAAGACTATGGAAAGAAAGATTAACTCACACCTAGTCGACTACCTTGAAATGCATGCTGGCCTTGACAACATCCAGTGCGGTGGCCGTAAGCGCCACTCCACAACGGACCACCTCGTACGATTCGAATCAGACATTAGACAGGCCTTAGTTGAGAAAGCATACTACACTACGTGAAAAAACGGGATCATGAAGGATCTCCACCGTAAAGGTTTGAGACGTCGGCTAACACCTATCAACCGATTTCTACAAATCCGAACCTCCGGGGTCAAGGTTGGCGACACTCAGTCTTCGTCATATACGCAAGAAATGGGCGTCCCCCAGGGAAGCGTCCTCAGTGTCACTCTTTTTATCCTCAAAATCGATCGGTTAGCCGACATTCTTCCCCGAGACTGAAGACTGCTCTCATCACTATACGTGGACGACCTACAAAGAAGCTACTGACATCCCAGCCTCATAACAATTCAACATGAACTCAAGAAGTGCCTAAACCTAGTCGGGAACTGGGCTTCCCTAAACTTATTCCGATTCTCGCCCTCTAAAACTTGAGCATGCACTTTACCCTTGTGCCCGGTTTACGCCTGAAACCAGCCCTAACGCTGCACAACACACCTTTAGCATACGAAGAAACTATCAAATTCCTGGGCCTAATGTGGGACCCTAAACTCACATGGCGACCTCACATCACAGCTCTGGCGACTCATTGCAAAAGGTCGACAGGACTTATCCAATCGGTAACATCCCTGAAGTTCGGTGCCAAACACCGAAATGACGCTGTTCAGAGCAATAATACGATCGCGCATGGATTACGGAGCCGTTGTCTACGGATCTGCAGCCAAAACTACCCTCGACCATCGCAAAAAACGCTTTGCGTATCACAACCGGCGCGTTCCGCTCCACTCCAATCGAATCACTTAACGTGCTCGCTAACGAACGTCCACTTCCGCTCCGGCGAGACGAATCTTCATTACAATACTATTTTAAGACTAGAAGTCTAATCTACAACCCAGTAATCAGTCACATCACCAACATATCCGACGAGCGCCTTTTTGTGGCAAATATATGCCCACCGTTTTCCTACGTGTAGACAACCTGCTGACCTCGCTAAATTAATCGTAGAGCTATTAGGTCTTCATTTTCCTACCGTATCCTTCAAATTTACACACCAACATGGATGATCAACCCACCACCGGTCAACCTAGACCTGCAAATGTACCACAAAGCAACTACTCCAACCAACGCGTACCGGCAGAAATTCCTAAGACTACTCTCTGGTGGAAATGAGGTTCAAATCAAATCAAATCCTAGGACTACTCGAGGAAGAATATTCAGAGCACCGCCGCATATACACTGACTGCTTCAAAACCACGGACGGAGTGGGAGCCGCCGCTGTGTGCGGGGACGTCCCACTCTCGGCCACCCTCACACAAGAGGCCTCCGTGTTCTCTACGGAGCTTCGCGCACTCGAACTAGCCGGCTCCATTGCAGAAACACATCGCTTCCCAAATACGTTGTATTCTCAGACAGTCTGACTGTCCTCACCCAGCTTAAAACACTGCACTACGAACATCCAGTTCTACGTAAAATGCAGCACGTTCTCTTTGTGATGACCGAGACGGGTCAGGCAGTGGAATTCTGCTGGATCCCCGGGCACGCGAGAATAAGAGGAAACGAACTTGCGGACTCTCTTGCTAAACTGGCATCTACTCACCAATAACATTTTTTGCAATACACAACCGGCACTGGTTCCCTATCATCAACTCCAATATAACATCCCGATGGGATGAAATGTGGCAACAGAGTGGACAAAAAATGCTTTGTCAAACCCTCAGTCGGAGAATGGGGAACAAAGTTCACCAACAGAAAAGACCAAGTGTTCATCAACCGCTTGTGCACGGGACACACGTGGATAACTGACAACCACTTGATGGATGTCGACATAGAACCAAACGCGCCACCTTGCCCCTGTTGCCACCAAGTAGCTATCAGCGTGAAACACTTACTGATGGATTGCAACGCACTTGCGGCAGCCCAACGAGCGTTTCTAAATCCCCCGTGCAACCTACAAAGCCTACTCACGGACCCAACCTACCGTGAAAAGCTTATCGTTTTCGGAAAACACACCAAACTATACGGAGCTGTCTAAACCCCGAACACCTGTACAAGTGAGGTGGTCTCTCCACCCCATTACGCACAGAAATAACTACACATTTTACGAAGATACGCATTAACGCTTTACTCTGTTGTACGCGCTAATACGCGAATATGCCACAGTTGAAATATGTACAAACTTCATTTTGACAAAACTTATAGTTTCGCACCCGAGGCCGTGCGGACTTACCTGAATCAACGACGGTCGCGCCCTACGGGGGAGACTATTATGACTCACGTTGAGGCTCTGGTGGAAATGAGGCCCAAATCAAATACACGCTTACAACAGACCTCTGTGCTTTCGCTGAAGGCCTAGCTGAAGACTACGGAGTTACCGGAGTCCGTCAAGCAACATGGATGAAATCACGTAACGCAAGATCTACTGCATACCAAATTACCTTGCCGGAACACGATGTACCGGAATTCATAGTAAGCCCGGATGAACAAGGACGAAACAAAACCTACCCAGTAGCAATGTGGCCCCCAATGTGCAAAAAATACCTTGTATACGACCACGTTATCGCATACTGCCAGCCACATACACCCCAACGTTGCAAGAAATGCGCTGGCAAGCACGACAGAAAAGACTGCACAGTCCGCCACCCAAAATGCTACCACTGCTCATATTTCCATGACGCAGGCGACCGCAACTGCCCAGTACACATGGACCAAAAAGAAATAACAATCACACAAAACGAACGCTGAGTCACTCGGAAACAAGCTATCCAAATCTGGAAAGACGATAATCCAAAACGCCTCAATTATGTCAAAGCAGTCAAATCGACAAGTCAACCACCCTCCCCCGACGACATCCACACATCATCAGAACAACATCGTAACAAGGCCCCAAACACTCCTACCTGGCTGCAGTGCTTCCTCACTCAGCCCAGCAATCGGCCCTGCACCAGAGACGCAAAGTCCTAGAAATGATTAACGCAATGACCTGGAGGACGACGAGATAGATGCATCCCCCGCAGACGACCACACAGCATATCTCACTACTATAAAAAAACAAAAAGACGGAGATGAGGAAACCTCCGATATCCAGGCGCCACTGAGCAAAAAGATCAGTAACAACACTCAAATAACGGCCCGTCAGGACCAAACCCAAAACTACCTCCACCTGCCTCGAATGCGGCTCCATTCGTGGGAAACCACTGCGAGGGACAAGATCCCCCCGTTAACAAACCCGACTTACGATCACACCATCAGCGAGAACGATTACGGCCTGGTTAAAGGCTCCTGTCTCGCAGAGCTCATACACGAGACCTCTGCACAACCTGTCATATTACCTGGCCCAAATACCTCGCACTCCACACAACCACCCACAAAGATGAAAAAGGCTACCACAGTAGCAGAGCGCACTCGTTCGCAAAGCAAACACACCCTCGTCTTCCCACAAGAGCACGCGCAGCCGCGACCGCAGCAACCAAAGCAGACCACCTTCCACCGAAGGCAGACATTCCCGTGAACACTACCAACCCGGAACCCCTGGACAAACTCAAATACGCGAGCACCACAAAAGCTCCAGCTAATCACGCGACCACCCTAGATCATCATGGTCAAAGTGCAAACAGCCATCAAAATAAACACCAAAAATAAACTGCCCGGTACTCAGAAACAAAAAAGACCAATTACTATCTCTAATCGCCACCCATGACAATTTGGTAATTGTCCTCCAAGAGATCGAACTCCGAGAGACCGCCACCCTCAGAATTCCCTTATATCATACACCGCCGCGAAGGCCACAACAACGTGACTCCAACAAAGTGTACCTCACCTCCGCCTTCCCCTGAAGACAGAATTCCAAGCTATCGCCGTAAAGATATGCGTCTGAAGGCCAATAACAGTGGTATCCGTCTACTCATCAAGAAGCCATGACCTCTTGAAAGCACTATTGACCGAATTGCTAAACCAACTGCCCACCTCAGTGCTCCTCCTTTGAGACTTCAACAGCTGCCCTGAAACATGGGAATGTGTGAGAACAGACCCGAGGGGAGTGATA
This sequence comes from Gammarus roeselii, assembly GCA_016164225.1. NCBI lineage: Eukaryota > Metazoa > Arthropoda > Malacostraca > Amphipoda > Gammaridae > Gammarus > Gammarus roeselii. Next base: position 8,670 of record SDVV010012339.1, read on the forward strand.
ATGGCTAACACCATATACACTCACAACCTGGTCCTTCTCAACGACGAACAACCCACCCGAATCACCACCGAAAGTGAAACTGCCATCGATTTATCCATATGAAAGATTTAATAATAAAGAAAAATAATATGCTCCCCCACTCTGGCACCCCAACTCGTTTGGGGAGTTTAGCCTTCAGCACACAACAGCGACTAAAACCCAGTCATCATATCGCATCTTACCGAACAACCAACTAATAAATCCTGCCCCACAAGAACTTCGATTCAACTACCGGAAAGCCAGCTGAGTGGAATACTCGGCACACATCGCGTGGAGTGATATGGACAACATCCCCGAAAACATTTCGAAACACTGAATCGTCGTCCAACTATACGAAAAGTTACAAGCCGCAGCCGAGGCAAGCATTCCCCAATATGCCCCTTCAACCTTCTTACCGAAACCATGGTGGTGCCGAGAGGTGCAAGAAGCTATACCTTGCCTACAGACGCGCACGGTCCCCCAGGAACGAGTTGCGTGGAAAAAGGTATCTGCTGTATACCGAGAACTTCTAGTGGAGAAGAAACGTGGAAGCTGGGCTCAAGTAGTCAATACTATTAATCGAAACACTCCCCTCTCCCAGGTGTTGAAAAAAATTCGACGTATTCAGGGAAAACCTGAGCAACCCATTAACATCCTTTCTGACGGAGGCACAACTTATTCTTCCCACGCGGAAATCGCAAATGAACTAACTCAGACGTTTAGCCAGATTTCGCAATCAACAAACAACACTGCTGCTTTCCAACGGGAGAAAGACTTGCGAGAAAGTGAACATCTTGACTTCACTTCTAGAAACGAAGAGGCTTACAACAAACCTTTCTCCCTCCACGACCTACAGAGCGCTCTAGACCATACACGGGAAACTTCACCTGGGCCCGACGGGGTTCACATCAACACGATCAAAAATCTCCCAGATGGCGCCCGTGAGCGCTTATTCAAACTGTTCAACACTCTGTACTCAAAGTCTTTTTTTTTTCCAATCCATGGCGAGAATCTACTATTATCCCAATACCCAAACCCGGTAAATTCCACAACGACCCACATAACTACCGCCCCATCGCTCATACCAGAGTCCTCAGCAAGACCATGGAAATAATGATAAATACGCGCCTTGTCGACTACCTTGATATGCAAGCAGGCCTGAACAGCATCCAGTGTGGCAGCCGCAAGCGCCACTCTACGACGGACCACCTAGTTAGACTGGAATCTAACATTAGACAGGCATTTGTCCGAGGAGAACACGTGGTTTCCATTTTTTTTCGACGTGAAAAAGCATACGATACTACCTGGAAATATGGCATCCTGAAGGATCTCCACCGCAAAGGGCTGAGAGGCCACTTCTACGTTATATCCACCAATTCCTGGAAAATCGCACTTTTCAGGGTTGAGGTCTGCGACACTTTATCACCATCCTATCCGCAAGAAATGGGCGTCCCCCGAGGAAGCGTCCTCAGTGTCACTCTTTTTATACTGAAGATCGACCAGATAGCAGACATTCTCCCGCGCGACGGAAGATTGCTTTCATCACCATACGTGGACGACTTACAAATAAGCTACAGGCACCCTAGCCTCTTAACAATTCAACAGGAACTCTAGATATGTCTAAACCTAGTCGGAAACTGAGCTTCCTTTAACGGATTCCGATTCTCGCCCTCCAAAACAAAAAGCATGCAATTTCCTCTTGTGCCCGGCTTACACCTAAAACCCGCCCTAACGCTAAACAACACACCGCTGATGAACGAGGAAAGAATAAAATTCCTCGGTATGTGTTGGACCCTAAACTCACATGGCGGCCTCATATTGCAGCCCTGGAGACTCTCTGCTAAAAAGCAACCGGTCTTGTCCTCTCTGTAACATCCTTGAAATTCGTAGCCGAAATGAACGCCGGCATGACGTTATTCAGAACAATAATACGCTCGCGCATTGACTACGGAGCAGTTGTTTACGGGTCAGCAGCCAAAACCACCCTTGAACCTCACTCCAGCATCGTAAATAGCGCCCTGCGTATCACAACCGGTGCGTTCCGTTCGACGTCCATCGTATCCCAGAACGTGCATGCTAACGAACTTCCTCATCCGCTCCGGAGAGACAAACTCACTACAGTACTATTACAAGACAAGGAGCTACATCAATAGCCCAGCACTCGGTGACGTGACCAACATTCTTGATAAACGCCTCTTTGCGGCTAAGAAGAACATATACCCACCCTTTTCTCTACGTGTGGACAACTTACTGACCTCGCTGAACATCAGCCGCAAAGATACCAAGCCTTCATTCTCATATCGAATTCTTTAAATCAACACACCAACGTGGATTAGCAGCCCACCACTGGTCAACCTAGACTTGCAAACGTACCCCAAAGCAACAACTCCAACCAACACGTACCGTCGAGAATTCGTACGGCGAAGGGACCTCGCGTTCGGCCACCCTTCCTCATGAGGCCCCGGTATTCTCTGCAGAGCTGCACGCACTCGAATTGGCGGTCTCCATTACAAGAAGTGACCTCCTCCCCAAATATGTTATTTATCTAGACAATCTGAGTGTTCTCACCCAGCTGAAAACTCTGTACTTTAATCACCTTGCCTTGGAAAAATGCGACACGAGGCGGGCCAAGCGGTCATGTTCTGCTGGATCCCTGGACACGTGGGAATAAGAGGAAACGAGCGCGCAGGTTTCTTTGCTAACTTGGTGTCTACCCAGCAAGAACAATTAATCTCCATACATGACCGAGACTGGTTCCCAGTCATCAACTCGCGTATAACATCACGATGGAACGGCTCTTGGCAACGGAGTGAACAAAAAATGCTTGCAGTTGAACCATTCATGGGAGAGTGGGACGCCAGATTTTCTAATAGGAGAGACCAAGTGTTCATTAACCGTCTATGCACAGGACACCCGTGGATAACCCACAATCACCTAATGGACGTGAACATGGGACCGGACGCACCTCCATGCCCCTGTTGCCACCAAGTGGCGATCAGCGTGAAACACTTACTTATGGATTGTGATGCACTCGCAGCAGCCCGACGAGCCTTCTTGAGCCCCCCGTGCAACCTACAACGCCTGCTCACAGAAACAGAACACCGGGAAAAACTGATCGCTTTCGGAAATACACAGGACTACATGAAGCCGTGTTAAAGTAACCAGGTTTGAATCATCTCTGTTCCTGAACTCGTTCTGCTCCCTGCGTAATAATTATGAACTTAACCTTTACTTCGTGTACGAAGCTGTGCAGAATCAACAGATCATCGTGCCCTACGGGGGAGCACTTAGTGACGACTACTACTGGAGCTCCGGTGAATAACAGAAGAAACTACTACTTCTCCTACTCCACTATTCCAATCTTCACATGAGAGTCCAGGCACTTGAAACACAGGTTCCTCCAATAACTCCAGTTAGGCGGGCTCAATTTCGCTCTCGTCGTCATTCCTCGATGACATCACTACGTTAGCTTTACCCCTAGTCTGTAAAACTTCTCGGTAAATGACACCAGAGCTGTATCCTGAACATCGCATCTTATCGTGTCCTCATCTCGGTCCCCATTCCCTGGGAAGCAAGCGCTCACCTCGCTCTCTCCTCTGACGTATGCTCTACAGACAACCTGGAAAATCTAGACGGACTTTTTAACGAATTTCTGCCCACTCCATCAAGAAACGCCTCCCTGTTGATTCTATCTTAGACTTTTCCCATGTCTATGAAGGCCCAGAACACATCCTTGATTTACACAAACTTTACAGATTTGCCACAGTGCAAAAAAAATTGATCTGCACATCGTCTGCCCCTCTGTAGCCGCAGTTTCTAGCAAATCGCCCCGTCCGTATTGTCTCTAAGCCCCTAGATTGGTGTTCAATGCCTTCCACACTTGAGTAATATTAGCAGTTGAAGTTTCTGCACATTCTCTTCTACCCTTGAAAAGCGAAACAATGGAAGTTCTTCGGCACTCTATCTGCATCACTCGATTTTCCTTATTCGATCTTCTCCACTCGATGTGCACCTTCGACACAAAATATAGATTGAGTACCCTTAGGGGCGCCCCGTAGCCGGGAGTTCTCTGTAAAACCTTTCCTCGAAGACGGCAAGGCGAGCGGGGGCAGGAGAGGCACACGCCTATCCGAACCCTATTGTTAAGGTCGCTGAATGTGCGTGGCTGTAGTACGAATGATGAAAAGAGGAGGGAGATTGGTGAGATTTTGTGAGGAGGAAGTTTGATGTGTTGGCGCTGAGTGAGACGAAGTTGAAAGGTAAGGGCGAATGTGAATTTGGTGTGGTAAGTGGAAGAAAGTCTAGGGTGGAGGAAGGTAGAGCACGAGAAGGTGTGGTCTTGATATTGAGTGATCGGTTGGCTAGTAGCGCTACCGAATGGAAGGAGGTGTCCTCAAGATTGATGCGGGTGAAAGTTGAGTTAGGCATAAAAATATGGGCATTTGTGAGTGCTTATGAACCTGGCAGCGAGAGGAGTGAAGAGGGGAGAGAGCAATTCTGGACTAATCTGAGTGAGTGTATTGAGAGTTTGGGAAGTCATTTCAATGTAGTTGTACTGGGTGACCTTAATGCGAGAGTTGGAGATGAAATGGTGGAGAATGTGCTAGGAAGTTATGGCGTTCCCGGTAGAAATAACAGTGGAGAAAACCTGATAGGTCTGGTGTATTGAGCAGGAGCTGGTGGTCGGGAACAGTTTGTTCTGATAGGTCTGTGTATGGAGCAGGAGCTGGTGGTCCTGAACCGTTTGTTCAAGAAGCAAGATATTCACAAGTACACATGGGTGCTGATATCGAGGAGAGTGGTGGGGAGGGTGTGGAGAGAGTAGGGTGGAGGAGTGTCTGACCATCTGCTCGTGGAAGGTAGATTGAGAGTGGAGCAGAAGTGGAAGGGCAACAAACGAGTGGGAGGAGGGAGAGAGGTAGTGAAAGTGAGTGGACTGAATGTGAAAAGTAGAGCCGAGGAGTTCCAGCAGGCGTTGAAGGAAGAATATGACGACAACGTGAGAGTAGAGGACCTGAGAGATGTGGAGGAAGAATGGGAGACGTTAAGGGATGCGTTGCTGAGATGTCCGAAGAAGGTGTGTGGTGCGCGCCGTGTGGGAGGGTGCAGGAGAAAAGGCTGCGAGTGGTGGAACGAGGAGGTCAAACTGGCGGTGGCACGGAAAAGAGGAGCGTTTGAGGAGTGGTTGCAGGTGAAGTCGGAGGTGGCTCATGAAAGCTACAAAGAGAGGAGGAACGAGGTGAAGCGGGTGGTGAGGAGAGCCAAAAGGGACGTTGATGCCAGCTGGGGCAGACGGTTGTGCTAGAATTTTGAGGAAAACAAAAAGATGTTCTGGCAGGTGGTGGAGATGGTGAGAAAGTGACAGACCGGAAAGGAGGAAGTGGTGAAAGATGAAAACGGCCAGTTGTTGTTGGAAAGTGACGACGTACGGAAGAGGTGGGCCGAGTATTTTGACGAGTTGTTGAATGTCGAGGATGACGGAGAGGCTGACATTGTTGCTGTGGGTGGTGGTTGTGTTCGGATGCCAGTGTTAGGAGAAAAACTTGTCGCGGACATTACCAGGGAAGAGGTGCAGGAGGCGGTGGATGTGATTAAAGCAGGGAAAGCCCCTGGTTTGGATGACGTTGCGACCGAGTACCTGAAGAAGGGTGGAGTAACGATTGTCGAATGGTTGGTGAGGTTACTGACCTTGTGTTTTGTGGCAGGCGTGGTACCGAGTGAGTGGCGCAGTGCCTGCATTGTTCCGCTATATAATGGCAAAGGAGATAAAAATTAATGCTGCAACTCGAGAGGTATCAGTCTGTTATGTGTTGTTGGTAAGTTGTACGGGAGAGTGCTGATCAAAAGGATTAGAGACTGTACGGACTGCGCAATTGGAGAGGAACAGTGTGGCTTTAGGAGTGGTAGAGGATGAACCGATCAGATATTTGCAGTGAGACAGGTCTGTGAGAAGTACCTTGCCAAAGGAAAGGATGTGTTCTGGGCCTTCATGGATCTGTAGAAGGTATACGACAGGATTGACAGGAAAGCGCTGTGGAGGGTGTTGAGTTTGTTTGGAATGGGCGGACATCTGTTGAAAGCGGTGCTGAGTTTCTATGCTGACAGCCGAGCATGTGTCGGAGTGGGGAGCGAGGTGAGTGATTGGTTCACAGTGAAAGCGGGACTGAGACGAGGCTGCGTGAAGTCTCCCTGGCTGTTCAACCTTTATATGGATGGAGTGGTCAGGGAGGTGAACGCGAGTGTGCTGGGTCGTGTCTTGGAACTTTTGGAAGCGAATGGGCGGAGTTGGCAGTTGAGCCAGTTGCTATTTGCTGATGATACGGCCCTGGTTGCGGATTCTAAGGAGAAGCTATATAGGTTAGTGTCTGAGTTTGGTTGAGTGTGTGAGAGGAGGAAGCTTCGAGTGAACGTCGGTAATAGTAAATGAGATGCTCGAGGAATGTCGATGCGAGCAAATTTAGTGTCACCCTAAATGGAGAGCTCACGAAGGAAGTTCAGTGTTTTAAGTATCTGGGCTCCCATGTGGAGATAACGGAACTAGTGGAAACTGAAGTGAAAGCGCGAGTGAAAGAGGGATGTAAAGTGTTGGGTGCACTAAAGAGTGTAATGAGCTGTAGGACGTAGGGGATGGAAGCTAAGAGAGGGCTGTATGAGGGTGTTGTTGTCCCAACTGTGCTCTACGGAGCTGAGGCTTGGGGTGAGAGCAGAGGAGAGAAGAAGGTTGAATGTTTTCGAGATGAAATGTTTGAGGAGCATGGCTGGAGTAACGCTGAGAGACGGATCACCAACGACGTGGTTCGAAACAGAACA
>SDVV010012340.1:0-15496 GCA_016164225.1 Gammarus roeselii
CATAGAGGGCATGTGTTGGAATAGGTCGGTCACCGTCAACACGAGCTGCATAGAGGGCATGTGTTGGAATAGGTCGGTCACCGTCAACACGAGCTGCATAGAGGGCATGTGTTGGAATAGGTCGGTCACCGTCAACACGAGCTGCATAGAGGGCATGTGTTGGAATAGGTCGGTCACCGTCAACACGAGCTTGACTTGAATCAGGCAGTGAGGTTAGCATATTGACAGAAAATAAGGCACGAAATATACGTGCGGCCGAAAAGTGTAGGATATACCTGAAGGCAATTGATTAGGTTAATAATTATATTTAATTAATCAGTGAAAATACTCTAAACGCAAAGATTAAACACACAACTAAAGAGCACACTTTTCTCCTCGTAAATGATGATCTGTCAACAACGTTCGCATGAGATTAATGTAAATAGTTCCAATTCACTTCTGATATGCCTGAGCAATCTAAGTATGGAAGATAGTGTCAAAGATGATGTTAAAAAGGAGGAAGCCGATGACTGTAGGCCATTGTTCTATGAGCCAGGAAGTGTATTTTCCAGTACAGAAGCCTTGTAAGGGACGAGCTTTGAAATTTAGAAAACATAACGAAGCCAAAGCTCCCTCTGCATACAAGCTAGAGATCATTGGAGACACCAAAGTGGATCTGCGTGACGATTTAAAAAACGTAAATTTGCGACCCCCACTAATTGAGAAGTCTAAAAAATATCAATCAATACTTCAGAGGGATTTTTCCAGTATTCATACTTACTTCTTGGAGTATCTTCAGTCAGAGCAATTTTCCAGTCTTTCGGGCGTGTCCATAACAATATGTTACATGGATATGGATCAGTGCCTACCAGAAAACGTGAGGAGCATGTAGCCGTATTTGAAAATGTATTCAAAGGATCGGTGTATTCATAAATAATGCTAGATACCACTGTTTCCTTAACATTGTAGTATATTTGGGGCATGTGTTTCTCAGCGGCGAAGCTAAGTCTTGATAAGTCCAGGCTATTAGAGAAACTCGAAATCCCTCAATCTTAAAATAAAATCAGAGCTTTGCATGATTGTCTGCATATAACAGGAGAGTCATGCCTAATTCCAGTAGTGCATTCCAATCATTGTAGGACTTGCTCCAGAAAAAAAACGTATTTATGTCTAAACAGAGGGTCATCGGGCCTTCATGGAGAAAATTATAAGTTTATTTTGAGGCTGTAACATAGTGACATTATTTGACCCAAATTACCAAACTACCATCGACACATACGCCAACGACTGAGGCATGCCTGGCAACGGTCTTTCGCCAGAAATACAGTAAGGTTTCCATTTCTGTTCAGTTTGCTTTTTGAACGCTTACTCCAGCCTATCAAGGTTAGATTACAATAGGCAAAGTGGACCTTCTAGAAGTATTTGAGACATAAAGATTCAGGGAATACTCACTGGTCTGAAAGTTTCAGATACGAACCGGTCACAAAGTCATTATTAAAACTTTTTGGTTAGCGAAGACGCTTTCACAATCAAGTCAAACGCACGACTACAAAAACGAAGTTCACAACTAAGTCATTACAACATTCAAATACTCGCATACCTGATAAATGCAACTGCATTGGTGATAATCTCTCACGATAACCCAAGCTGAATATAGATGACAAAGAGTCAAGTAAGTCTGCACTGCTAGAAATAAATGCAACGCGTCTAAAGTGTCGTCCAAAGCAAATGGATTAGCTCACTCACGAGGAAAGTTGAATAAAAATAATAAAAACGCCACTCTCATCGCATCACTTAACTAAAAAATTGGCGAAATTTTCGGGAAACTCAATGCCCTTCCTCAGCGATAAAGTTTGAAAATAAAAAGAACCTAACCAAAATTGTTTTTGTCCTGCAGTTTTAGGTCATTTGTATTTTTGTAACTTTGTCTCTGAGGAGGGGCATAGAGTTGTCAGAAAATTTCGACCATTTTTTGAGTATAGTGGTTAGATAAGAGTAGCTCTTATATTCTTTTTATACTTTATTAAAGTTCACGCGAGAAATTATTGATATGTTTGATAGTGAGAAAGTCACCGTTCCCACTTTTACGGACTTCAGCAAAGCTGTCGATTATGTAAAAATCATTAAATTTTGTTAGTAAAATGACAGCATTTTGGGTAATCCCGATGACAAAAGTTGGATGAAAAGTAATCTTCTTGATAGAAAACACTTTAAAAGTTGGAGTAAGCACTCATCATCTATAAGTAGGCTTAATACAGGAGTACAGCAAGGGTCGATCCTTGGACCTTTGCTCTTCCTTATCCACATTAATGGCATTGTAATCCCTAGCGAAAGCTTGTCCTTTGTCCATTTGGTCGATGATGATACAATGTACTCGACTGTATTTTTTTAATTATACTATTACATAAATGTGTAATCTGTGGTGAATATTTCAAACTGGTTCACATCAAATATCGACATGACACAGGTTATAATATTTTCCAGGTAGATGATGTCCATTCCCAAAAATATATGTCGAATATAAAGTCCACAAAGTGTCAATGTAGATCAAACAAAGTTCAACGATGACAAAAAACTCAACTGTAAAGATCGCGTGTCTTTTCGTTTCATACAGTCTAACAACTTTTGTAACAAAATATTTTATACCACAGCCTTGTTCGTTCCTTTCTGACTCACCGTTTAAATGTGTTTTTTTCTTCCTACAGAACCGTCCTAAGACCTATCATTCATAGTCAAAAGCGTGTCATACGAATACAATCACATGCTATCAGACGTGACCACACTTAGCCTCTCTTTTTTTTCAACGTAACATTCTTCCTTTGTGCCAAGTCACAACCTATTCCTCTGCAGTGTTTTTTTACAAAGCTTTGGATAAATTAACTTATATTGATAACGATTATTTCTTTAAAAAAATCCAATTTATGAAATTCGTGACAAAACGAATTGGCGAATTCACCGTAACTCATCAACACAAGGTTAACTATTTCTACAGCAGAGCTCCTAAAACTTGGAATTCGGTTGTCACTGATATAAGAACGAGTATTAGCTGAGGCGTAAACTGGAATCATTCCAGCTTAAAGTTCTTGAACGGTAATGTACTTCTATTGCGCAATTCACTATGTCAATCATTAGTTATTCATCATTGTCTTATCCTTTCAATGCGTATTTCGCTGGTTCATATATTTGCCTTTCCTAGTATCAGGGAAGGCAGTCATTGGCTTCAGTCATTTCTTTGAATGACATATCAAAGACATGAATGTAGTGCTTGATGTACTTTGCATTTCTTATATGTAACAAGCGATTGGTACGACATAAAACATCATATTCAACGATTCTTAACTAATGTAAACGTATGTTTTAAAATTTTGGAAAACAACAAGGTTACGACTAAAGCATTAATTAGGGAGTAATAATTTTCAAACAATATTTCATGAGTCTGTAGCTGGACCCTGCGTGCTGGATACAGATTGCAAGATACGGATACCTTGAAAGATACACCTTGCAAGATACAGACACGGGTCTGACCAGAAAGCCGCCGTCCGTTCTAAGAAAACGCTGAGTTCACCAGCCACTGTCGTCTAAACAGTGACCCTGTTTGTCGGGAGAGGCCGCGCCTCGCTACTGAAAAATGCACAGGCAACGTTCCTGTTGTGTTAACAGGTCTGGTCAAGCAAGGAGGCCGCCACGAGTCTCTGACAGGCCTTGCAGGGGAAGGTTAAAACAATGAACTTGAATAGTCGCATTTAGTTAAGTTATTGCATGTGAAGGCACAGTAGAGAGGCTGGCAATGAGCCGTTTAGTTACGTATGGAAGAGGCCTGCGTGCCCTTAGCAACCGTCTCTCAAGTGTTGAGCTGCAGGATGGTTTAGAACAGAGGTTTCTAATTGTAAGGTTATGTTTGAGTTTTCGTCAAGGCTGTTTGCCGTGTAATCGGTAGAATGTTGGCCCTAAGCCTATTTGTTACCTATATGCCGTATTGCTAGCACAACTGCGTCATTTCGTTAGCAGGAGTGGCCGGGGATCTGTTCCCAAGCGAGTAGTGGGCGCTGACGTCACGTTTTGGACTATATAAGGCGATGTCACCAAGTACCGTCGGCGATTTTTCACAACTATCATGTGAAGTACACGTCGTTTATACACGTCCTGCCGCCCGCCAGTGCCATGCCAAGCCCCTTCAACGCCATAGACACTACAAGTTAGATGTGTGATTTTCAACGTTCATATAGACACTTAAAGTTCAACAACTCTACAAGATCCAAAAAACATTACTAAGTGGGAAAAGCAGTAGCTCTACAACGTACTGGGCGTGGCCACAGAGGAGCTCCATCATCGGCCGGAAAGGGGCCTAGCCGCAGAACGTCACTAACCCGGGTGAGCGCGTGCTTGGGCAATATATCCACGTGTCGGGGACTCGATACTATATCCAATCGATTGTTCAGAGGATTAGCGCCAGTTGTAATTAGGAGTGTGATATATATTCAAGTGATCCTCATGTGTATGTATTAGGATAATGACTAGGAATCGTGGTATTCCTGAGGCATAGATTAGTACCCATATATGTATTTAAACTGTTATACTGTTTTTTTTGTGCATAATATAAAGAGGCTGCGTCATTTGTGAGTGGGTAATAATTGGAAGCCAGTTTCAGGGCTTCTCGCTTATTTTAAATAAATTAAGTTTTTTTCCATGTTCCCAGTGGTTTCAATTCTCTTCACATGGAGGCAAAGTGGATGGAAGTGGTTTTGTTAATATATCATCTCCCAGACCCACTCAACTGAGTAGCTGGGGAGTCTCATTTGGGTAAATACCCTAGACCTCTCCTGGGTCGGGCGAACTAACAAGCCCGTCGGTCATTGTTAAGTATCTATCGGTACATGAGTTGGTTGCCTTTGATTTTCTTGAATTGATCGGGCGGGCTACAAGTCCTTAGCGTACTCAAGAATTTCTGCTCAATTTTGGCGTCCCCACCTTAATCCAGCCTGTCAGGTGGAGGCAGGCCCTCCGTAAGCCCCCTTGCCTGCGTCAGGAGGAGGCAGACCCTCCATGCGTCAGTAGGGCGCACGCTCAGGCTCCCGGCCCTGACACGCGCTCGTAATGGCTCCAGATAAGACAGGCTTTTGTCTCGAGCATAATGGCGAGTGAGCTCTCTTTGACCGGCCTCTTTGTTGGTCTCGGGAGCCGAGCCTGTCGCGCGCCGTAGGACGCACAAATTGGAACGTTTGAGGTCTGCTGGAACTTGCCTTCCTTATGTCCAGTCATAGCTCTGTAAGGAGAGTGCACAACAGGGAGGTTTGAAGTCTTCTGGGACTCTGCTCCCTAGAGCTCCGTCATGACTCAGTAAAGGGAGCGTAGCAACAGAAAGGTTTAAGGTCTGCTGGAACTTGCCCTCCTCAAGTCCAGTCATAGCTCTGTAAGGAGAGTGCACAACAGGGAGGTTTGAAGTCTTCTGAGACTTTGCTCCCTTGTGTACATTCATAGCTCAGTAAATAAAGTGCAGCAAAAGAAAGATTTGAGGTCGTCTGAGACATTGCTTCATCATTACTCGCCATAGCTCAGTAGAGGGAGCGCTACAACAGGGAGATTTAAGGTTGGCTGAGACTTTGCGTTATCATTACTCGCCATAGCTCAGTAGAGGGAGCGCTAAAACAGGGAGGTTTGAGGTTGGCTGAGACTTTGCTTTATCATTACTCGCCATAGCTCAGAAGAGAGAGCGCTACAACAGGGAGGTTTAAGGTTGGCTGAGACTTTGCCCCCTTGAGTCCAGCCATAGCTCAGTAGATGGAGCGCACCAACAGGGAAGTTTGAGGTTGGCTGAGACTTTGCTTTATCATTACTCGCCATAGCTCAGTGAATGGAGCGCACCAACAGGGAGGTTTGAGGTTGGCTGAGACTTTGCTCCCTTGAGTCCAGTCATAGCTCAGTGAATGGAGCGCACCAACATGGAGATTTGTGGTCGACCGCGACATGGATCCATTATTACTAGCCCTAGCTCAGAAAACCAAACGTACCAGCTGGTAGGTTTGAGGTTGACGCGGATTATGCACCTTTACTTCAGCCACAGCTTGGTGAAAGTCAAGCACAAACTCTGAAGTTGGAGGATAGCCGGTCACTTCCCATCATTGGTCAATGCAGTTGTCAAACAAGCAAAATGAGAGCTCTTAGTTCTGTTGTTATATCTCACAACCAGCACTACCAGCCATCATTAGACTGTCATGAGCACAGACGAACCGAACCCTCTGAACGCAGCCATTGCCTTGTTCTTTCAAATCCAACCCTAGGCTGTGCCTTCGCTGTTAGGCAGGGCAGGAACCATGGACCAGACAAAGTTGAAAATAAAAATGGATCGTTAGGTGCAGCTATGCTAAACTTTCTCTCTTGTAATCAATGATGAGAGTAATAATAATAAAACATCTTTATTAACAACCATCGTGGGCATGGCAAAATTGATACATTTGCCTTAATCTATGGTTGCAATGATGTACAGAATCAACACCACTAATAAGAACACAGCTACAAACTAACCGCACGTAATATAAAATATTGTTGTGCATACAATTTTATCTCGCGTAAGTGTAAAGCAGTAATTCTTACTCTTCCCAAAGGTTATTTATTTTAATAAAAATGATTTTTATCCAACGAATTCCATTTTTAACATCTAGTTTGATTTGCATTGTCTGTGAAATAAATAGCCTTAAATATCAGAGAAAAAAATCCATCGTCTTGACAATAATGATGAAACGAGGGCATCGTCAGACTAGACTGCAATGAGGATAATCATTTAAAGAACCCACCACTCGAGTCATGAGGCAGTGTGCCGCTTTACGAAACAGTTCCTTGATGAGATCCGACTAGTTTTCAGCAAACGCCTGCTCGCTGACGTCGAGTGTGGGACCTACACCAGTCGTCTAAATGTGGCGTTATAACTCACCGTCATTTTCACGCTATGTTGGAAGAAGTTTCTCCACAGGGCATTGCAAGGCATTGGGTGATAATATGAATGGAAGAGATGGATTTTAGCTTCCCTTGGTGCATACGCGAATTTCCGGATCAGTATGTTAAAACTGCATTTTGCTGCTTTTATTTGAAACATCCTTGTCATCATTGCAGTCCGCTGTGACAACGTGTCGACGTTATTTAAATTCATCTACGTAATCAAGTGTATTTCAATTCAGTCGAGAGCTAGTAATTAGGACCCTTCGGTCTAAATAACATACAGTCAGCTTCTGTAGTGCTATACACAATAACATGGTGTTCAGCAAAATTGCCACAATTATCCAAAAGATTGTGCAATGATGTGACAGTCGGCGCTGACAACACCATACCATATGCATAAATAAAATAGTTAACACAGCAATTGGCGTTATGACACCCTTGGTTTTCTCTACTCATAAGGTGATGAACTCATCGGGGTACACGTTATACAACAATAGCTACAGCAGACCAAGATTTATAGGCTATAAATCTTGTAGCAAACCTCCCTGCCCAATTCCGTTTATACAATGACAAAAGGCCGATTTCGAACTACCCCTTTGCTCGATAAATTCATGTTCCTTGTTACAAAATACAAGCAATTGCACAGTATGAAGAGTGCCACTCACTCAATTATCTGTCTGAATAAAGTCTAATGATTTACTTTATCGAACGACTCCTCCGGGCTTAATAAAAACACAGCGACAAGCGAGTCCCTTCTGCTGCAATGCCCAGTCGTTTGTTTCAGTTCGAGTATCGCACTTCCAGTTCCATGTTATCTCTAAAATCAAACTGACTGTTGACGTTAGACATGCAAAAAACGTTTCACATTTCAGAAGAGGGATCACAGTTACGGTCATTACCCTTCGTGGCAGCTCCTAAACATGTATTCAGCCAGGAAGGAAGTAAGCAAGCACTGATACCAGTCTGAGGGAAGTTTACTTATACACTTCATCAGGCTTATCGTCATTTCCAATAGCTTTGTTATTTTTGAGGCCTTTACCAATGCTCCGAACCTCCGCTACAGAGATCATATGGTTAACAACAGGTTTCAATCGTGTTCGCGTGGCAAGGAGCCGTTAACGTTGAGTTTAAAAGAAAAATATCTTGGACAGTCTAGCTACATTATTACTATTTTGTGTGTTCACAAATGGAATTGGTTAAGCCATGCTATTTCCTTGATGTAGTTCTGAAATTACCACTGATATTTGCAAGCCTTTCGTGCGTTTGAGCCCACGCATGAGCAGGCTGGAAGGACCGAGACGAGTGGCCGAACAGCTCAATGGGCCCTTGAGATAAATATTAATAAACAGTAAGGAAGTTCACCTAGCTTTTGCCTTTTCTATGAATGCTTGACCTCTGCCACCTCCTGACTCGATAACATCTTCAAGTCACCTTCGACCCATCGTGGGTATTTCCAAGGCTGCTGTAGCAGAAATATTACGCGGGGATTACGAATAAGGGCCTAAACATCAAACATATATTCAATCATCAACTATCAGAGTTAGAAAGTTGATAAAAGAAGATTTTGAAAATTCAAATTTTCAATTTCCATTTCATTTCCGTACTATATATATATATTTAGTTTTCACGGATATTATGAGCTTGTGTTTTATAAACGCTCATAACTTTTTAAGGCTGAAGTGAGCATTTAAAAGTTAAGGTATCGACGGTGATGCCTGGATTTCAACGATTTTGAATATGAGATTTATTTGCCAAACTCTTCGGCTGATTTTACTGTCCAATTTATTTTTTGTTTTCTCAAAGTAGAGTTCTGAGCAAAATCATCCTCCCGGTCACGGTTTCACATGCTGACATATGAGTGACACCAAAGAATGCTAGGGGCTTGTCAGTGTGCGCATGGATTCCGACGCCTTGCGTCTCACAATAAAGGCAATTCGCACGCGCAGGTTGCATCACTTCGGAAGTTAGTTTAAAATTATCCAAAATTGAGTCTGGAACGTATCAGTATTTTGTATTATGAAATTCTACAATTTCTCTGCTCACATTTTACCCTCATGTATGTATAGGAGAGTAGACTTGTTCAAATTATTGGGCATCTCCAATAGCACATAAACCGTTTCTTACGTTGACATTTGTTCTGTTTTGCCTCTGAACGTCATCATTCAATTTCCAATTCAATGTGCTAAAGATTCACGAGAAAAGCTTGTGAGTGGTTCATTTCCTTGTGTAAGCAAGATACTGCTCTCAGACAAAAGGTCTCAATTGTGCAAGCCACGTGTTAGTTCTTCTTCTTCGTCTGGGCGGCTACTTGATCCACTCTCGGCGCATACGAGTATGGCCACCGTCGCCTGTGCGCCGCTTGCTACGCCGTCCTGTTTGCTGGTCACCTAACTTCTCATTTGTGGTTTTGGGTTTAGTGAAGGGAAGGAAAATATGTTTCTTGAATAATCTTTAGAACAACAGTAAGCTTTTCATGATTTTTATTTGCTAGTGTACTTTACAAGTTTAATTTTCTCCCAAAATAGTTACTTGTTACATAATTTCTGCCAATCGTATTGTAATATATATTTCCAAAGGAAAACGATTATTTTATTTAAAAGCTATTCTTAATATTCAAGCACCTTTGTGTGTTTTGATTGATGCTGTAATAGATGCAACTCTTATGTTCAGACGGCTGCCCAAAGTCCATAGGCTTTCTTGCGCCGTGGAGATCCTTGGCTTGGTACATCTGCAAAATCCATTAGCTTTTAAATCATATTTAATGAGAGAAAATAGGGTACTATTAAAAAAGGAACAGAATTGCAAGCTCTTCTGGTCGTGAAAGATTCGTAATTAGCTTTTGATATTTTTTTTGTCAATCAAACAGAACGTTTGCGTGGTATTCATTATCAGGTCTCTTGTTATCTTTTAGTGGAGAATATTCGCTCTGCTTCGGCTCAGCATCGCCTCGCCTCAGACGAGGAAGTCAATAACATACAGGTCCAGGCAGAGGAGTTTTGATTTTGCTTAACAGGTTCCCTTTCGTCACCCAACCCATCACGGTCATGATGACTTAGGATCAGGTTACGCCGAACAGGCTTATTTCTAGTTAACTCCGAATTTCAAGGGTCGCAGATTCGAACTACCGCTGCTATGTGAGGGTGAACTCGAAACGTTGAAAATTTGTCATTTCGAATAAACAATACAAAAATGTGCTAATGAGTTCAAAACTAACTTTGTATGTGCGAATGTCCTTATATAGGAAGTATTATATAACACATATGTTTTAATCACTATTGTGTTACATTTTTCAGTTTGTGTCAGACTAACGTGTGTTTACAAAGATGCTACTCCGTTCTACAGTAGGAAGCATTGCCCGTTGCTTTGCAGAAAATACTCCGATCAAATTTATCTGCCAAACAAGTGCAACGAGGACGGTTGTTTTCCTACTGGAGCAACAAGATAGCAAACAAATTCATGGAGGAATTCGTACCTTCTCGGGTGCAATCAACATGAAAGGCGATAAATGGGCTCCATTTCGAATCCAACACAATTTCATTATCACGTCAGAATCCTGAAGTTATGGTTAAGCAGTTTCGAAGCATAGGCGCTGATTCTGACAACGCACTGCGTCATCTTAAAAAACGTTGAAGATTTTCCGGTTTTCGTTCACTTCATAAACAATCGAGAAAAACTTGTTCATATTTTCTATGTTTCCCTTAAAAATCACACTATGTGGGTCATTGTGAAACCAGATCCCGTCGTTCTTTTGGTTCGTCTTTTGTTTCAGACAAAAGTTCATCTCGTCTGTCCAAACTATTCTTATACAGAAGAGGGGGAAAGACGGTAGGACGCACCTCACACTTCTTTCTTAAGTACTAAAGCGGATGACCCCGACCCCGCAACACTCACTTAAGGTCCGAGATCAGCGTCAGCAGCAAGACCCCACAGCTTTCACTACTTTACCTCTGCTGCGTCTTAATTACCGGGCTATCCACCACCCGCGTACATTTTGTCTCTCAACGAAAAGCCAAGGGCGGGAAAGCACCTCAGGCTCGCGTCAAAACTAGTCCATTCACAATCATTCTCCACACACGCCTATCCGTTGTACGCTCTATCGCTACTTCCACACTGATGGCCTTCTTTCTTGAAACTTGCTTCACGTTATTCATCTACCAAAGTTCGGCCCTAGACCTTCGCTCACTCACCTCCGCTTACATCACTATTTTCACCAATCTCCCATCATCCATCTTCATTATGTTCCGAACCACCACAGAGCACATAAAACTACTCTATCCTCCAACTTCCTCACCGTCTCCATTCTAATTAAACAACATCATTTTGATCCTAACCCTCAGCGTCAATCCGGCCATACAACCTCACAACATTTGATTTCGGAAAATTTCAACCTATATTTTCTCTTCCGCAACTACCCCCTACGTCTGGTTGACAGTCCTCTGCTTCTATAGCCAATGTCCTTTAACTCGTTAAACTCTTCAGTGCACCCAACATATGAAACATTTCATTCACTCAAGATTCCACCTCAGTTTCCACGAGTCCAGTCTTCTCCACATGAGAGCCCAGGTTAAAACACTTAACTTCCTCCAACAACTCCTCTTTCGGACGGACACTGATTCCGTTTGCCTCGTCATTCTTCGAATGTCTGTATTTCAGGATTGGTGTCAAATGCGGTGTCAAATGCTGTGTTTCAGGATTGTCATGATGCCGCCAGTAGAGAACTTTTCGAAGAATCCACTTCCATTGATGGTGCCGCAATTCTGGGGCCTCGCATCCATCCCGAAACGGAGATGATGGGTAAACTAACGAACGAGTTCCTAAGTTTTTCCAGTTCGAAATACATTCAGTCTTAGTAAATATCCCAGTACTCAATAACCTAGTTTGAAACGTAATATGATGCCTGCGAGACGAAAATCTAATAATTTGTAGGAAGTTTGGTCGAACTGCTTCAAATTTTTTTTTGTGCCGGAGTGGAGACCTACTTCTAATTCTTTTTGACATGATGCAAAATGTGACCTTTCCTCGAATACCATTGAAAGCAATTGCCTTCTCATCTTCAACGCTTTAAGTTTCATTGTTCGATTTGTTTATTTATAACACATACACTAATAGTCGCGTTTTTTTAATGTGCTGGCATTAAGCTACTGCTTCTGCTGACACTGACCTCGGACCGCACTCATGACCCAGAGTGTGCGTTGCGAGGTCTTCCGGACGCCCATTTTAGCGCAAAAGGGCTAATTTGTGTGAGTGTGTGAGAGGCGTGTGAGGTGCGCCTTGCTTCTGACCACCCCCTTTCTAGGAGAATCGACCTAGTGTCTGTACCTGTATTGAGCAACTGACGCCCTGACAACCACAAACCGCTTGCGGTGGGGAAGGTGGCTTACTATAAAGTACTTCTGTCAGATGACGCCACAGGCTTGAGTATGCCACCTAAGCCTGACGATGCGTGTGGCAGTTAACAACAGCTCCAGAAATGTAACGTTTGCGTTTATCTTTAAAATTAATTTAAACCAAAATTGTATATAGTTATGTAAATGTTTATGGTTGTATGTTTACAGCGAAACGGCTGCAGAAAATGCAAGTATGTAAATACATACTATAAAACATACAATCTCAGTGCAAGGAAGTCGGAAACAAAACGGGAAATTAAAAATACTGTTACTATCTATGCAGCGAATAGTTCATGCTCGCGTCATAACGGGCATCACAAATCAGTGACTGTCTAGCTCCCTTGATGGCATGCATGTACTTGAACCACCTTTAAGCCTTTACTATTGCAATACTATGAAGTGAGAAAATAGTGCAAATAATGAAATACTTAGTAATTTAACCAAATTAGATAAATTGTTATAACGACTTCGATTCTTTTTGTACCACTTATGTTAGGGAGCCTCGGACGGCGGTCTTGTGGCGGGGAGATTGGGCTCCTCCCCCCTCTGTGTCTGCCTAACCTAGCCACCCCCCTAACTAGGGGGAAACGGCTGTATGTCTATACATACATACATGTTAAGGTATGGAACATCTCCCATTAAAAAAAAGGCAAACGTTTCTTAGACTTGCCATTCTGCTCATGTTTGCGTACAACCCATTATTCTGATGCCAAGGTCCTTGGGAGCCCTCATGAATGTGAAAAGATCGCACTGGGTGAATGGTTCGCTCAATGGTTTAGGAGGCGGAACTGTAGCAACGATCGTTGGTAGGTCTCAGACCGATACCACCAGCATTGGCTCGGCTTATCGTTAGATCAAGGGAATTGCTGTTAGCGAAACCAGTTTCACCAACCGTGGCCTCGGCTTCTGCCCCATTCTGCGATTGGCTCTGTTGACTAAATGATGCTGATCCCCTGATCTGGAGAAAAGTCAATCACTCTAACGTGCCTCACAGATGTATAAATACAGCCTCAAATTTAACCCTAAATATTTTTGATTAAGAGTACAGTATTCAAACTGGGAACAGCCGTACGTGAACGCACTACAACCATGTCGCTGACTTGTACGTGCATAACAGTGCCCTTCAGGAGCAGGACACTGATCAGCTCATATCAGGACTTCTATCAAAAGATTCTCAACCACAGGATTAAAACTGTGCAATTATTTGTCCCACATCCCGGGGCATCACACGTCAGCGACGAATCAACTGCGCCCAAAATCGTAGATTGCATTTCTAACTTAAGTTTCATGACCGACTAAGCAAAACGGAATGAGAGCCAAAAAATGAATACACTTTAAAATGGCTTCAATTTTTTTCTTATACGAGATAAGAAGTTGAAACAAAGCTCATTCAAAATGAAATGGCATTTTAGTTTCATTTTTCAAACAACGTTTTGTCCTTCAAAATAACCGCCGTCTCCTGCAATACACTTCTCAATGCCTTCATGAAGAGGCTTGATTTCTGCGACGACATCGCTTCAGTCCAACTATTTTCAGCAATGAATGCCGTATTTACTTGAATGGTATAGCAAATAAACAAAATTACCGGAAGTGATAGCCACGGCAACCGTTTGGTGCTGACTGAGTGAAAGATGCTGGAAGTGGCGAAGCAGCTCAAACTACGACTGAGATATGCATTGAGCTGCTTACAAACTTGGACGCACACATCAGACCACACATCGGAGATGCCATGGACTGGTTGACCGTTAAATTTTCTGACAGAATCATTTCCCACCGGATTGAGTTCCCATGGCCACCAAGATTGCATGATATTTCTCCGTTCGATTACTTCTTCTGAGGTTACGTCAAGGGGTTTGTATCTAATTTAAAGCATGCATCTCTCGATCAATTGGAGACAGATGTGAGTAGAGTCACCACCTATAAATCGAATGTGAAACGCTCGAGAAAGTCCCACCGAAATATTGAGAAGTGTGTTGCAGCTGACGACGGCCATTTTGAAAACTAAAGTGAATGAAAACACAAATAGAAACATTTCCATTACTAATGAGCGTGTCTAAATTTCCTTTCTCTTATACGAAAAAGTTGCAGCCATTTCCAATGTATACAATTTTGGTGGCCATCACGTACATACCTGACACTGAAGCTCACACACCTGCATCGACGATTCATCAGTTCCCTCATCCACCCTTATTCAGTTTCCTCATCCACCCTTATTCAGTTCCCTCATCCACTCTTATTCAGTTCCCTCATTCACCCTTATTCAGTTCCCTCCTCCACCTTTATTCAGTTTCCTCATCCACCCTTATTCAGTTCCCTCATCCACTCTTATTCAGTTCCCTCATTCACCCTTATTCAGTTCCCTCATCCACCCTTATTCAGTTCCCTCATCCACCCTTATTCAGTTCCCTCATCAACCCTTATTCAGTTCCCTCATCCACCCTTATTCAGTTCCCTCATCAACCCTTACTCAGTTCCCTCATCCACCCTTATTCAGTTCCCTCATCAACCCTTACTCGCGCGCAATGCCCTGTCCGTTGAGGGGCATTCAGCCTGAAGTATCATTGTTCTCGTGGATCAATGAAGAGTCAATCGTTTCAATTTAACATTTCACCGACTCATTATTTCATCCTGGAGGCAAATTACTCTCATGAGTCGCTCCCTCGTCACCCTTCGTGCGCTGACGTCTCACAACATGAGTCGCTCACTCGCAACCCTTTGTGCGCTGACGTCACACAACAAGAGTCGCTTACTCGTCACCCTGCGTGCGCTGACGTCTCACAACATGAGTCGCTCACTCGTCACCCTGCGTGCGCTGACGTCTCACAACATGAGTCGCTAACTCGTCACCCTGCGTGCGCTGATGTCTCACAACATGAGTCGCTAACTCGTCACCCTGCGTGCGCTGACGTCTCACAACATGAGTCGCTCACTCGTCACCCTGCTTGCGCTGACGTCTCACAACATGAGTCGCTCACTCGTAACCCTTCGTGCGCTGACGTCTCACAACATGAGTCGCTCACTCGTCACTCTTCGTGCGCTGACGTCTCACAAGCTCGCTCATGCATCCTCAGGTCACATTACACTAATCAGCTCGTCCACCTTTGACGTCTGCTCGAGGAAGATCAGTTGACGTCTCACAAGCTCGCTCATGCATCCTCAGGTCACATTACACTAATCAGCTCGTCCACCTTTGACGT
>SDVV010012341.1:0-15495 GCA_016164225.1 Gammarus roeselii
ATATATGAGAACTTTTATTTTCATAACTATTTGAGGTTTGTTAAACATTCTAAGGGACTTTGAACAAATTGTTTCAGATTCCCGAAAGCAATGTCTATATGAACAGGACCGTTTGCTCGTTCTGGACACACTGAATATAGGAAGTGCTGACAATTGCAATATTATTCTTAATGTTCAACATACGAAGATATTATACCAATTGCAAAGCGTTTACCTTCACACACAACACAGGTCACGTTTGCATACAAATGTCACCGATTGATGAATAACTACAACAATGAAAACTTTCTAATACTATCATTTGAATTATTGCACAAAATTCATAGCTTAGGATCCATCCAGTACATCAAAAACGGGCAATTAAATGTAAGTAATTTTTCTCTGAGTAGTTTGCCCAACTCCACATCGGGAAACTCGGACCAAGCAATGGAGGAATGTAATTAGCTACTGTAATTTGCTCAGCTCTGAAAACCGTACGTCCTGACGCAACCCTGACCTTGCTGATGACCGTGTAGACAAAGCCGAAGGAAGCGATGAATACCAGCACAAGCACGAACTTGTAAGAGTCTTGCTGGAACTTGAAATCGACAGGAGGCGGGTACATGATACTCCGCACTAACGCCCCCTTGTTGGTGCTGAAGCCGGTCCGCACCACCACAGCCCGTACCCGCTCCCCCCCGTAGAAGCGGGTCTGGATAACCTCAGTGCCACAGTACAATGTGTGCTTGCCGTGCTCCTGAGACCACAGCTCAATATTAGGCAACTTGCAATGGATAATATGGGTCAGGACAAAACAAAAGTTATTATTGTAATCATTATCATCACAGAAGCTGTGTTTTGCTGTCCGCCTGACTCCATCAGGCTAATGAGACAGGCCAAAAATTAAGAGATCTGATTCAGAATCGAAGACAAATTCGTCACCATGTTGTTTAGTGTAACAGAAATATGGAAAATCTCAGACATTCTGGATTTTTTTGGGGGAAGCTCACATAATCGCCGTATCAAGAACCAGCAAAAGACAGCCTCTTGACATTGAAAGGCGAGCAAAGCTATAACTGACGTAGCTATGGACGAGAAAACATATGTAATCTTGCCGCTAGACGGTAAGCAATAAAGGGCAACAAGAGGAGCAAATCTACTATGTATTCATTATTAGAAGACGGGTTCTTGCATTAATACGAACTATTTGCAGCATAATTAGCTATAGTTACCGTAATTAAATAATTAATTTCCATCGGCTGGCAATTTGTTGACAAATTCAAATGAACCTCTGAGTCCGAAATGTATAATTGAAATCAGCAAAAGCATCTCTTTCAATGAAGTCGTCACAGCTCATCTCTGGTGACATGACCGATGATAATCAGAAACAATTTGTGCTAAGCATCAAAATATCTGATTGTCAACTTACAACCTGACCTAGCCCACCTTGTCCGTGAACAAGACGTCTGTCCGCCCTATTACGGGCGTCTTGGTGACCGGGACGCTCTCTCCCGTCAGCATGGACTCGTTGACGATGGCGTTGCCCTGTAGCAGAACGGCGTCGCACTGCATCATGCAGCCCTGGGCAGGAACCAGCAGCACATCTCCGGGCACCAGCTGCTCGGAGGGGATGCTTTGTGGCTGCCCTCCCTCCCGCAATACCTTGGGAGACAGACTTGCATCAATAGTGTGTCGTAGGAGGTGAAGACGGCTCCGTCTTTTGCGAGAGAGGCTCTTCTCCCATATCAGGCAATCAAGTTCACCCCCAGAATAATGAAAAGAACTATGAAGGAAATCGACAAACATCTTTCAAATTTTTTCATAAAATCTCTCACAAGCGGCCCCTGCTTCTCTCAACGGAAAGAGGCCAACGTTACCCTAAATATCGAAAACGGGGACAAAAAGTGTCCCGACAACTACCGTCCAATTAGTCTCGCCTCATTCATAGACAAATTGATTGAAAATTTGACTACGAATAAAATTACAGATTTCTTCGCGTCAAACAAGTTGCTAGAAGACTCTCAGCATGGCTTTAGTCACAATCATTCTTATCTTACGGACCAATTTTACAAGAATTTAATTGAAATTCTCGACTCGATATCTCCGATCGACATCATTTACCTTGAATTCCAAAAGGCTTTCGATAAAGTGCCTCACATACGCTTAGCTAGTAAATTGTACAACATCGGTATTCGAGGCGAGCTGAATAACTGGATTGTCTTAGGAACAGACAGCAGCGAGTTGTATTTCACGGAGCTTCCTCTGATTGTGGTAAAGTTACAAGCAGGGTGCCTCAAGGATCCGTGTTAGGTCCAGTTCTCTTCATGATAATCATTCATAAACGACTTCGTTAGCTACCTGCTCTCAAACATAAGCAAATTTGCAGACAATACCAAACTTGAGTGTGAGCAGATACAATTAGAATTAATCAAAGTTGTTAATTTGTCAGAAAAGTGGCAAATGAAATTCAATGTCGACAGATGTAAAGTTATGCACATTGTTCATCGTAACCCTAAGCACTAATGTTCAATGCCCGGGAAGAAATTGATTCCTGTCACCGAAGAGATAGATCTTGGTGTCATCATTAGTGTAACGACCTAAGAAGCAACAAGCGATGTATCAATGCAGCAAAGAAAGGCAATAAAATGTTAGTCATAAAGAGTGTCAGGGACAGATTGTACCTCCACGCACCTAAAATAACGCAACAAGTTCGCGGACTTTGACCAGCAAGACTGAAGTAGTGGCCCTTATTTTTTTCAAAAAATTCATCCAAGAGTAGACGATAATTCATTTCGTCATAGGCAATGCCACAAAAAATGTGACTGGTTTCACAGTAGAAACACGAAAGCCACAAAATCATCTGTAAGATCAACTGTCCAAATGTGATGATCAAAACCATGCGGCTGATCAAGTCAGTCCTGGAAATAACTTGGAGGAACCGCCAATCTGAGTAATTCACAGGGAAGCCTCAATCGGAGTAATCCGCTAGAAAACGCAATTCATGACAATGTTGGTCGAAGCGGTGCGCAACATCGCCGCCAGTCACGTTGGCAAGGACAACACGAAGGAGAGACGCCGTAGGAGCAGTCTCGTAGCACGTCGTGGTGCTGTGACGTTATCACATGTGTGGTGACTCAACTCGTTAATCAGCACCACACATGTGATAAGATGAGAATGAGGAAGCGGGAAATGGAGGTCCTGTGTGTGAGGCCTCAAGATCAGGTTAAATGAGTAAAAAAACAATGGGATGCACAGAAGACAGATTTGTTTTTAAACTCATCTGAACCTCTTCAAGGAGAATCTTTCGTCGAGAAAAGGTTCTCGAATCAACAAGGGCTAGAACCTTCAAGAAACAATCAAACAAAACCAAGTACGGAAGTGTCACCTCTTAAACTTACAAGGCCTACACGATTCCAGCTAATATGGACAAATAAAATTGATCCAAGACCTACACTATTTGACAGCAATTCACTGTTCATTGCCCTGACAGACCCAGCTAAATAATAATGTATCAAACGGAGTTGAACAGCGTAAATTACCATTCTATTAGGAATGACCGTACGAATACAAAATGTGATGGTGAAGAATTCGCGTGCGTGAAAGGTGGTGTTGGAGGCTGTGAAGAGTTGAAATTTACGAGTGTCTTGCTATAAAAAGTCAACATTGAAAACCATAATAATTAGAGTGCGCAGACCAATAAGCTGCAGGTATGTGCACTTATGTTAAACATTTGATGTTTTACGGACGAACCGTCAAATATTAATCTTGCTGAATGTACGATTTTCTCTGTACGGACTTCAATTGTTTAATTATTTTCCACTCGTAAGAGCCATATGGCTTTGCATTGCTCTTCTGCTCTTTATCCGAATGAATCCTGAAGAGAAAACATTAGAGACGTTTTTACGAGATAATCTTGATCACATCCGTTGAACGTAGTTTTCGACCGATTTAGACCTTTGAGTCTTCTAACCATACTCGGGAATCTCGAAACTTTCAAGTTCCTCGACTGTCCTCGAATTTTTAGGAAAAATAATTTGTTGGCCGCTTGACGGCGCGTGACGTCTCGCGCCTGTCGGTCTAAATGTCTTCCAGGTAGCGAGTGGCGCGTTCAGCCGTCTGCCGGCTGAAACCCTAACCACCAACCCCTCCTTTCCGATACAAGCGAGGCTACTTCATCTTTCATTCGTCGCTTTGGCTTCAGACACAGAGCATTCCCGCCTCACTCGATCCTGACAGATAGTCGCACCTTTTCGAACGGTAAGATTCATTGCGCGGTGGCCCACTGGGCAGTGGATTAGTGACCCACTGCCCCTAGATCCACAGATGGGGTCGGCAATTATTGCCCTGCCGTACTGAATTTACTCTCAGTGAGCAGCGTCCCACGACACACCTAATTTGTCATGACTGAAATTTGTCGAGACAGAAATCTGAAAACACATAATTTGTTGAAATAGAAATTTGTCAAGACAGAAAATTATTGTGACAAGAATCTGACTACACCTAATTTTGTCGACACCAAAATTTGTCGAGACAGAAATGTGTTGTGACAGAGATTTGTCGAAACATAAATTTGTCGAGACAGAAATTTGTCGAAGCAGAATTTTGTCATGACAGAAAGTGTGGAGTCAGAAATCTGATGACACATAATTTGTTAACACCAAATTTGTATAAACATAAATTTGTCAAGACAGATATTTGTCACGACACATAAATTTGTCGAGACATAAATTTGTCGCAAGAGAAATGTGTTGAATCAGAAATTTAGCAAGACAGAAATTTTTAGAAACAGAATTTTGTCTGGACAGAAAGTGTTGAAACAGAAATCTGACGACAAATAATTTGTTGACACCAAATTTGTCTAAACATAAATTTGTTGAGACAGAAGTTCATAAGAACATAAATTTGTTGAAACATAAATTTGTTGAATCAGAAATTTGTCAAAACATAAATTTGTGGAGACAGAAATTTGGCGAGACAGAAATTTTGCGGGACATAAATTTGTCGCGACATAAATGTCAAACCAGAAATTTGTTGAATCAGAAATTTGTTGGATCAGAAATTTGTCAAAACAGAAATTTGATGAGACAGAAATTTGGCTAGACAGAAATTTGCCGGAACATTAATTTGTCAAGGCAGAAATTTTTCAAGACAGAAATTTATCTAAACAGAAATTTGTGGAGATGGTAATTTATCGAAACAGAAATTTGTCGAGATAGAAATTTGTCAAAACAGAAAGTTGTCAGAACAGAAATTTGTTGAATTAGAAATTTGTCAACACATAATTGTTGACACGCCAAATTGGTCAACACACCAAATTTATCAACACATAAACTTGTCGACATAATCACACAAATTTTGGTCGGATCAAACACTCTTTTTGCAAAATATTGTACTATACCCGTACTCTCGTATAAGTCTTTACCTCCGACTTATACTTCTCTCTCCTTGATTTCAGAACATGCCGAAAACGCTCCCCGCGTCGGGCCACTGAGCCCCCGATAGCAAGATCTATCGGCTCCCCAGTCCACCTGCTACTAATGTGCCTCTCCTCTGCCCAAAAAACGACCTCCATACCACCTGCCTGAGACACTCCAGCTGCTTCGCGGGACACGTGTATAGGCCAGCAGGGTGAGTCATCTGCCTATCGGCCATGAAAGCGGCCCCAGACAGTGCGGCCTACGAGGGTTTCCTTAACAGAAATCGGTCCATGAGACGGAGATACACTGGCAACATCACTTCGGACACAAGGTCATTTTTTCACCCTGACTCCCGCCACCTTACACTTCCGGGCACGCAACGCAATCCACCTCGCTACTCGGAGACTAGGAACACACTGAAGGCAAAGTAGGACAGCACGGCAGCAGACGAAACACTGCCCCCCGCCTCTCCCCCTTCCCCGGAGGAGAGGTGCTATGTACCTCCCCTCAGCGTGACGTACACAGAGGGATTGGTGAGCTGCGACTATGAGGTCTACATCACAGAGCTCCCTAGCAATCTGATCAAGATTCACGAGAGAGGCCCTAACTTCATTTTCTAGCTGAACCAGCACCGCGGTTCAGCTACTCGTCCGCAGGTTCGAGCAGGTTCAATGAATCTCGATGAATCTCCCTCTCCAGCTTCTCATGAGTGTCTTTGCGGTCAAGCAACCCTCCCATCAGAGGGTGACCATCAGAGAGGAAGGTTTGTTTGTTCTGGAGCGTATCCCAAATGCACTACCTAAACTCCTCGAGCAAATCAATACCACCCTGCCCAACGTGTCGGCACCGAAGGACCTCGACGCTTGGGTAAACACGCACTTTACTCTTACAGCACACTGCCCCGTAGTCAGGTCCCTGATGGGTTTCGCGAGTGCTCCGATCCTCTCCTCAAAGGCTCACTTCGACACCACAAAGGATAAGATCACTTTCAGGGTCCATCACATTGCCATAGAAGCCCGTACCAAGGACTTCCAACTCCTCACGCGGGTGGCTCAAAACCTGCGCGGCTACGGCGCATCACTGACGGGGACCCTTGAGCGCATCTGGACTCCCGTACCCACCGATGGTGCGCCTGTTACCCCTCAGTCACTGCGATGTCTGTCAGAGCTCACCACAGGCTCCGTTCACAAACTATTGTTGGTACCGTTCTTCGACGCAGCTCAGTGGAGATACCAGATTTGGCTTCAGACGCTGGACAGGC
The DNA here is from genome assembly GCA_016164225.1 of Gammarus roeselii. Taxonomy (NCBI): domain Eukaryota; kingdom Metazoa; phylum Arthropoda; class Malacostraca; order Amphipoda; family Gammaridae; genus Gammarus; species Gammarus roeselii. The sequence goes on from SDVV010012341.1 coordinate 6,658, forward strand.
TCGTTTCGGAATCCACCCGGACCGCCCTTCTAGTAGGGTCGGTATTTGAGCCTCAACTATTCATTCACCTACGGGGCGATCTTACATGCTAGCCAAGCGCTGGATACTTTCCGTAGCAGGACAGAGGTCCTCTCCTTCTTGGTCTCCTCCACATCAAGTTTCGTTGCCCCTGCTCCACGGAGACTCCCGCAACACTGAGAAGCTGTCGCACAGCATCCCGAATGGCACGAAGCTCCTTTCGTGGCCGACCCGCACCACCCAGGACGCGACCTACGTTCCAGCACGACGCTAGTCAACCCCAAAGAAGGCGGGTGGTCTCCGGTGCTCCCTCCTCAGACAAGCTCTAGCCCCTCCCCCTCCCCGCCTGCCCTGGAGGCCCAGGGACCCACCCATTACGTTCCAAAGAGGGGAAGTCGCGGAGGGGGTGGGGAATCTCGGCACACTAACGACCCTCCCCTCCCGCTCGCAGCCCACAGCTAACCACAGACATTGGGCCCGCTGCTCCCTTCCGCAGACTCTGACGTTCTGTCGGCAACACTCAGAAACCGCCTCGCGCACTGGACCAAGGCTACGCCCTTTGTCAAATGCATAATCACCACAGGCCTCTCCTGGAAATGAACGCCACGACCTCCGCCCCCACTCGATCTTACAGTCTCTCACCGACAACGCGAGGATGTTCTAGAACCCCTCGTATCAGAATTTCTGCGCAAAGGCATAGTCAAGGCGGTTTCCAGACGGCCGGTTTTTGTACCTCGCATCTTTGCGGTCCCCATGGCCTCGGGAGGAGATCGACCTTTCCGACCTCAACAGACACATTCCGGTATCCGTTCCGCATGTCCCAACCGCAACGCATACGGGCAGTGCTGAACCACCCTCTCTGGTTCACCAAGTTGGATATCAAGGAGGCCTTCCCGCACATCTCAATTTATCCCAGGTTCCAAAGGTTCCTGACCTTCAAACTGCGAGGCCAACTGTTTTTCATTTTGGCCCTCTCATTCGGTCTCAAACTGGGACCAAAAATCTTTACAACCGTCGCGAGGCTGCCCCTTCGTTTATTCTACCAGCGAGGGGTAAATGCGGTCTTCTACATCGACGACTGGCTACAGCACTTCACTGCCGGCGTAACACCCAGACGGCTCGCGACCTTCTCCTCAAACTAGGCTTCCGCGTCCACATGGATAAATCTATTCTAGAACCCACCCAGCAGATCGTCTTCTTGGGGGAAACATTCAACGGCGCGGCCGGGTCCATCGTCATAGCCTTACGGCACATCGACCGCTGCAAGGACATGGTTACGGGGATACTTTCCCGCGGAACCCTCTCGCTCCTACAGCATCAGAGTTTCCCCGGCATAATAAATTTCCTCACAACTAACTTACGCAATGCTCGTCACTTCTTCAATGAGGTTGGTGATCGCAGCCCGCTCCCTCCACCTCTCCCGCAAGCCCTGCCGTCCCATTAATCCCTACCGCCAGGCAGCTCAGCACTGGCGCGACGGGACTTTTCTTCATACCCCCGTCCCGTTCATAATGCCTCCCCCGGAGCACCTCCTGTGGACGGATGCATCGGACGAAGCGTGGGGTGCCATATGCTGCAGCGACCAGCAGTTTAATGGCCGCTGGTCTCCCTGGGAACGCAATCTCCATATTTCGGCGAAGGAATCGCTTTCCATCATACACGCGCTGGGCGCACGAGCTCATTAGCACCACACCACAGTCCGCGTGATGTCCGACAACCGCGCGGCAGTTGCCATGGTGAACCACCGGGGCTCCAGCAAGGCCCCGGCGCTGCATAATTTCGGAGCACAGCTCCTACAGATCCTCCAGCGCCACCATCTCTTTCTCCTCGCGATCTACTTTCCCGGTTCACAGAACGTTCGGGTTATCAGCTCTCACATCTCCAACCGGTAGAAACGGAATGGGCTCTGACGCCTCAGTGCTTCTCCCGCATCTCTACCCTGCGCGGGACCATGCAAATCGACCTCTTCGCGCATCCAGGGAACCACAAGCTCCCACTATTTGAAGCTTCGTTTCCTCACCCATGAGCGGCTTTAGTGGGTTCTCTCCAATGCTACTGGAATCAGTGGAAGGAAATATACCTCTTCCCTCCATACAACCTGATCCCCCATGTGCTCCGCAAACTCGAAACGGACCGCTACAGCGGCGTCCACCCCAACGGGCTGTGGTGGCCCACGGTCGTCGCGTCTTTCAACGAACTCTCGCTCGCCCTCGACGTGTCCCAGCGCATTGAAGGAAAGGAGAACACTCTAACATTACAACTTTCCTCGCGTTATCTCGCATTTAACTTTAAAAAACTGTGCTCACGATCAAATTCATTAGCTCGCTGGCGGACATCCTGGTTAACACGCTCAGGCAGTCTGCACAACGCAAGTACCAAAGAAGACTTTGTTTCTCGTCGCGTTCACAGCAGGCAACAGGGTCTCTGAAATTGCAGCCATGTCGCGCATGGGTCTACATTTCTCCACGAACTCTCCATGCGCGCTCATACTGACCGCTGACAAGTTCCTGTACAAGCACCAGACCCTCACCCACACGCCACTGCTCATCTCTATCGTCTCACTGCTGCCGGATGGCCGGGCACACGGCTTGTGCCCTATGACCGCACTCACAGCCAACATAGCACAATTTATATCTCACAATGAGCTTCTGTTCATCCATCCTACTTCCGGCAAGCCTCTTAGGGCGTCATCGGTGGGGCACAACATCTGCTCGCTTATCAATGAGGCCACACCGCATGCCTTCACTAAAGCTCACGATGTCCGCAAGTATGCCTCTTCTCTCGCTTGGACGCGTGGAGTCCCGCTTCAAGACATCATATCATAGCACAAATACCTCTTCACAGTAGAGAAGCCTAACCAGCCTTGCGTCTCCTTGGGAACCAGGTAGATAGTCCTTCTCGCCTCATACGTTTCGGATACCACATCCGCTGAGGCCAGCACCCCCTCTACGTAGCATAGAGTACGTTCTTCACCATAGGAGCTAGCTATTGTACACATTGCTGGTACTGGTATATTTAGAATTTATTGCCTATCGGATGGTTCACCCACTCTCTCTGGAGGGCAATATGTATTAGTTACGTAACTACTCTTTGGTTGTTCATGCTCATGGCCCGCATATTGTTTTTGGCCGCATCGAGCAAGTATGTTCAATGCCGGTGCCACAACGCCATATTTGTATTTACCCTTACTTGAATATTATTTGGGCCCTCAAGTTCAGGGCCCGCATACTAGTTTGCCGCTAGGAGCTAGCTTTCGCTGTCGTCGACAATTCTTGTATTCGACAATACGTACAGTCATAACCACCATTTATAAAAATAAGTTATCATTTCTGAACACGGCAAGCGCTTTTTTGGGAATACCCAGTACAAGATGCAGCCGATCCATCCAATTTTTGTGCTCTTCTGGCATCGGCAAGCTTGCGCTACATGATGGTATTTTCTATGAAAAACCATATGGCTCTCACGAGTGGAAGAGAATATAACTTTTGTCATCTAAATGCTCTCGCTAAAAAGCTATTTCTCTGTAATGAGTAGGAGCCATATAGGGCCTACTCCTCCTCCTGCTATCTTAACTACGCACCAACGTCTCCTCACGGAAAGCAACTTCGCTAGCCCTAATGAATGGTGGGGTAGCCCAACCTACCATTATATCGGAAAGGAGGGAGTTGGGGGTTCATCCGGCAGACGGCTGAGCGCGCCACTCGCTACCTGGAAGACATTTAGACCGACAGGCGCAAGACGCCACGCGTCGCCAAGCGGCCACAAGTTTATTTTTCCTAAAAACTCAAACACAGTTGAGAAAATCAAAAGTTTCGAGATTCCCGAGTAAGGTTAACAGACACAAAGGTCTAAATCGGTCGAAAACTACGCTCAATTGATGTTATCAAGATTCTCTCGCATAAACGTCTCTGCAATGTTTCCTCTTCAGGATTCATTCGAATAAAAAGCAGAAGCGCAATGCAAAACCATAAGGCTCCAACTCATTACAGAGAAATTGCATTTTATCGAGAGTATCGACATAGCATAAGCTTTTATCGAGAGTATCGAGATAGCAAAAGCTGAAAGATGAAACATAAGATTTAGTCGATGACTACTTTCTTACACAAGCATGGAAAAAATGGCACGCAACTAGGCATTTTCTCATCAATTATATTGAGGACTGCTCAATGTTTTCGGGACTTTTAAAACAATATTTGTCACATTTTGTTGTTACTATACATGCAAATACAATGTAGAAAGGTGTGGCAACCTGAAGGAGAACTCATGTAGAGTTCAACATTAATAATATATTCTGACCTCCACCACGTCGCTGCTCTGGATGGTCTTGCTAAGTGCCACCTGATTGCGGTTCATCTGATACACTTCAGAGATGAGGGATACCACTGACGTGACCACGATCACTGTCGCGTAGTACATGTAATCGTCGGTGTACCAGAGGATCACAGAGAACACCTGCAGAGGAGGGACACTAGGGTTAGGAATAGCTGGCACTAGACAGAGGCACTAAACAGTGGCACTAGACAGCGGCAATATATAGAGGCACTAGATAGTGGCACTAGACAGTAGCGCTAGACAGTGGCACTAGACAGTAGCCCTAGCCAGTAGCCCTAGCCAGTAACACTAGACAGTGGCACTAGACAGTAGCACTAGACAGTAGCACTAGACAGTAGCACTAGACAGTAGCACCAGACATAGACACTAGACAGCGGCACTAGACAGCGGCACTAGACAGTGGCACTAGACAGCGGCACTAGACAGTAGCACTAGACAGTAGCACTAGACAGTAGCACTAGACAGTAGCACTATACAGTAGCACTAGACAGTAGCACTAGACAGTAGCACTAGACAGAAGCACTAGACAGTGGCACTAGACAGTGGCACTAGACAGTGGCACTAGACAGTGGCACTAGACAGTGGCACTAGACAGTGGCACTAGACAGTTGCACTAGACAGTGGCACTAGACAGCGGCACTAGACAGCGGCACTAGACAGCGGCACTAGACAGCGGCACTAGACAGCGGCACTAGACAGCGGCACTAGACAGCAGCACTATACAGCGGCCCTAGACATTGGCACTATACAGCGGCCCTAGACATTGGCCCTAGACAGTAGCACTAGACAGTGGCACTAGACAGTGGCACTAGACAGTGGCACTAGACAGTGACACTAGACAGTGACACTGGACAGTAATACTAGACATCGGCACTACTCGACAGTGACACTAGACAGTGGCACTAGGCAGTGGCACTAGACGGTGGTACTAGACGGTGGCGCTAGGCAGTGGCACTAGACAGTGGTACTAGACAGTAGCACTAGACAGTGATACTAGACAGCGGCACCACTCGACAGTGACACTAGACAGCGGCACCACTCGACAGTGACACTAGACAGCGGCACTAGACAGTGGCACTAGACAGTGATACTAGACAGCGGCACCACTCGACAGTGACACTAGACAGCAGCACTAGACAGCGGCACTAGGCAGTGGCACTAGGCAGTGGCACTAGACAGCGGCACTAGACAGTGGCACTAGGCAGCGGCACTAGACATAGGCACTAGACATTGGCACTAGACAGTGGCACTAGGCCGCGGCACTAGACAGCGGCACTATACATTGGCACTAGACAGTGATACTAGACAGCGGCACCACTCGCCAGTGACACTAGACAGCAGCACTAGACAGCGGCACTAGACAGTGGCACTAGGCAGTGGCACTAGACAGCGGCACTAGACAGTGGCACTAGGCAGTGGCACTAGACAGTGGCACTAGACAGTGGGGCACTAGACAGTGGGGCACTAGACAGTGGCACTAGACAGCAGCACTAGACAGTTGCACTAGACAGCGGCACTAGACAGTGTCACTAGATAGTGGCAGTAGATAGTGGCACTAGACAGTGGCACTAGACAGTGGCACTAGACAGTGGGGCACTAGACAGTGGGGCACTAGACAGTGGGGCACTAGACAGCAGCACTAGGCAGTGGCATTAGACAGTGGCACCTGACAGTGGCACTAGACTGTGGCACTAGACAAAACACTCCAGAGAAAAGGTTGTAATAAAAATTTTGAGCCAGCTTTTTCTTTCACAAAACAAACCACAAAATGCAAGATTCAAAATATATTTGAAAGTTCAATTCCTATAACGGGAGACTTAGTCTAGCTTATGAATTGAACTAAGCAGCGAACAAACAACAAGGAGATGATTGATCAATTTGAAGGAGAACAGATTGCTGACAGATGTTGCCAGAAAAACGACGCAAATAATAATTAAAAACCCCATAAATAAAAGTTTGACTACATTGTAGAAGAATAAATTCATGTAGTGGTTAGGGGAAGAAATACTTCACTTTTGTCATGAAAAACTTTCTAAATTTGAGTTAATGAACATCTTAAAGAGAACTCATCATCACAACCCGGTGGGGTTGAGATACGGACTCTCTCCCTTACTGGGGGAGGGGGGAGTTCAAGGAAAACCTTCTATGAGAAACCCTCCCAATAATGCACTGCACGTTATGATACTCATAAAACAATGAATATGCGATTACATATGTTATAGAATTATTGATATGCCTTAGAAAGGTTCACATTTTCGAATTCAGGTAGCCTTCTTTCTTCATTTCAATAATCAGCCAAACGAATCAATTAAATACTGCACGGCATGATAACATTGGAACTGAAAAGGAGAACCTAGTCATCAAATCAAATATTTTTTTTACTTAAAAAAGAACGTCTTCTACATTCTTTACTATCAATTTTTTAGGCAGAATGTGCGAACACAAACGCGAGTCGTTGGGAGAGCAGAATATCTTCTAGTAGAACTAAACCACACCTTTTTAAACTTCCTTGGCGTTCTGCAGCATGGCCACACATGAGAAGTGTACGGCACGAGTTCACATGTTGACTACAAAGAAACAGAAACTAATCTGGGAAAAGCTCGACGTGCAGGTCAGCCTGACGGGTCGTTATTTGATTGACTCGGCCTTTGCCTTTTGAAGAATCGCCTACATGCAGCCGCATCAAAAATGAGTAGAAAAATAGCTACGTTCACTGCTCGCTTAGGCGAAAATGAAAACTAATTTCGAAAAAAAGCCGTCATGTATTATTTTTAATTCAAGCAATGAAAATTCCAAATTCATTCATTGTTGCTCACGCCTTTTGAATACAGTCTCTGGTACAGGGTGGGTCGTGGGAGCTCCCTTGTTGGAAATGTGTGTGGTTATGTCAACGACGGTAACAAAGGAATGGAGGCGGATGCAATGGAAGGGGCTGGCTAGGAGGTCTGTGTACACATCCGTTTCAGTGTCAAGCATGCTGAGGTCGAGGTAGGAGCGCACTATAGCCGTAGAGGATTATTTTTCTCTAGGTCACTCGTTCATCATGGTGCAACGCGCATTCAAGAAAACGGTCGTGCTGTCACCATGAATTTAAACCGTTATTCGACATTGATCCATGATTTTTTTGACTGATCTCGAAGAAATGGAACTGGACAATGTGTGGTTTCAACAAAATAGGGCAACAAGTCACACCGCTAAGATTTCAAAGGATTTTTCAGAGAAACCTTTCCTGGGAGACTGATTCCATGGAGGGGGGACGTCAACTCATTTTTACCTTACTGCCTCGTGACCCGTGAACCTAACAAATATCCAGGGCGAACCCGCCCAAATAAGGAACCAAATTGTTCAAAAGGTTTCAATGATGAGATCCGTTAACTATTGGCACGAGTAGTAACGCCCCCGTGGTGCTGAAGACATCAACTTTACGGCGATAGCTACTCTGGGCGCTCATTGGATATTTGACACTAGAATGACAGTCACGTACTGTTTACATAGTCCCAATTGAAAAGTACTATAATTGTGTAAAAATCCGTAACAGAGATGCATTGCTTTGACATCTTAAATTTCACCCTGACGTCGCAAATATTTTTAGCTTCAAGAAGTGATATCTCGAAAACAGTTAGATCAATCGTGGTTGAATTTTCAGTGGATTACTGTTTCCTATGTGTACAAGTAAGACTGAAAAATCTCGTTTAAGAAGTCACAAGGGGCTTTACTTGGAAGATGTAGAAGGGGTTCAAGGCCTCCTGGAAGAGCAGCTTCGGGATGGGCATGATTGGGACGTTGATGCAGTTAGGGCCGAACACGATGCGGCGTCGTGCCTGCTGCTGCCACGACAACCCCGTAAACGAGTGCAGTTGAGCAGTCGTGTGCTGCCGGGAAACAGAGGTTTGATAACTACGATCATCCAAAAAACAGCGTTTCTAAGTTAGTTTATCATCCTTCCGCTGATAACACACTTAGTTAAAAACTGCAAACAAATTCTCCCGAGAGCCCAGCAATTGTTTTACACCCCGACGGTCATTCGTTTGAGGCCATACAATTCTATATGTGTAGTTATGGTGACGTCACTGTGCCTCTTAGGGTACACGATCACACACACGATCACGCACACGATCACGCCCGCAATCACGCCTGCAATCACGCCCGCTATCACGCCTGCAATCACGCCCGCAATCACACACACGATCACGCACACGATTACGCCTACTATTGCGTATTCTTACTACAACTAATAGTATTGTGTATCATTTTCTCTGATGCACAATAGATCCTCTTGAATTCTGCTTATCCCATACCAAAACAGAGAGTACACCAGCTGTATCTGTGGCTACATAGACCAGCACCATCTGAAAAGATTGGGCGTCTCCAAATTTGATTAGAGTGACGAGGCCTTCTTGTGCGCTGGAGTCATTGTTGCAAACCCTGACTCCCAGGTTTGCCCTCTCACACAACTCAACAGGATGCAGACACCAAAAACCCTTGTGT
>SDVV010012342.1:0-15495 GCA_016164225.1 Gammarus roeselii
CATAAACTGGTAGAGACTGGTACAAACTATAGAGCCAAGTGGAGAGGTTTGATGTGAATAAAGCTTAAATCAAGGATGAAATACATAACATAAGTATGGAAACGGGAAAAATATATAATCCTTGGTTAGATTAGGTTATGATAGGTCAGGATGGGTTAGCATGGGTTGGGTTTACGGCTCCTCTACATTACAAACCATTAGTGAAAAAATGCTACAGTGGATATTGTGAATGCTCGACTAAGTCAGATATTCTGAATTGGAACGAAATCTCATAAGAAAGCCTGAATTCATCAATAATTTCTAACTGTACAAACTGCAAACGTATCGCAAGCATTCATAAAAGTAAGACTTGCGGGAATAAGCATCTAGTAAAGACATGCGAGCGGATAACATAATTTAGATGTACATTAAACTAATGGAGTACTTTAAAAGTATCAATTTACCTAAATCCGGCTTATTAGTTCTCCAGGACAACATGAAATAGGACCCAAATCCAAAGGCGATAGGTGAAACATACCAATATTTTGGATCATTACATTCAGTTATGATAATATATACCCTACGTTCCATGAATTTAGGCGAATTTATACCCAATACAGATATATTCATATGATAACCAATCAAAAACCAACAACAACAACAACTATAAAATAGCTAAATAAGATTCTCTACTCTACCCTAACCGACATTGATTAACTATGATATACGGCGTATCCTGCCATACCCCAGATGATATAACCTACACCAATATGGAAGGCTTATGAATAATCAATCCATGATGCCGATGTGCATTACTGATCTTGCCCATGTACATTACAAACTCCCGTAGACCGGACAAAATCCACGCCTCAGCGACATATACTCTACTAGGGCATGCGTTTAAATGTGAAAAACCCAGAGCATTGATTACAAGAAGTCTGGACGTGAAGTCAAGTTGTTTCCTCGTTCGACTGAGAAACATGAGTATACCATTTAGTTTGGAACAGAGCTTATCAACATGATGTCCAAATGCAATATTGGGATCAAGCCACACTCCCAGACTTCTGACTCTGTTGTCAAGAGGAATTTTTGCGCCCATACAATCAACAGTATTTGCTTTGGATCCCAGGATAATGCACTGTGTTTTACTTGTATCAACTTTTACCCATTTGAAGAATACCAATCATTTATGTGGGTGAGCGCTGTTTCTGCATCCTTTTCAGCTTTTCTTATTTGTTTACCGGTCTAACGAGCAGCAATTGAACATCGTTTGCGTATAATGTCATTCTGGCGTTGTCGAGAGGGTTTCCATAGTTTGACATTGATAAACAGAAGAAAGAGAACCGGTCCGAGAATCGTTCCTTGAGGCACACCGAAATTTACCGGTCCTGGAGAAGAGGTTATCTTCTCATCTAACACGACAGACTGAGACCGATACCTTAGATAGCTTTCAAACCGGGGTGTTTGGATGTTCAGCTGCAACAGTTTTTGCAGCAAAATGTCTTGATTTACACTGTCAAATGCTTTGGAGAGGTCCAGCAGCACGGGTAATGACAAACTGTTGTCGTCTATAGCTTTGTATTCAAGTTCGGAGATTTTCAGTAGCGCGTCTTTAGTAGAGGTCTTACGTCTGTATGCATACTGACAGACATTGATTAGGTTTGCTTCTTCTAATTAGTCAAGGAGTTGACGCGTAATAATCTTAAGACATACATGTTCTTTTTCAAATTAGCTGCTCTCTGGAGATTGGATTTTATGTAGCTGAATGACTGGTTGCTGGCTTTGGGGGGCCTGTAAATAGCTCCGACAATAAAGGATTTGATTTTCTTTACTTGGACGGTGCTCCAAACATCCTCGACTTCGTCTCCCTTTCCAACCGTTTTCAATGTCCTGGTTATGTACTCATTTTTGTCGTAGATACAAGCGCCGCCTCCTGTCTTACTTCGGTCATTTCTAAACAGTTCGTACCCATCTATCTTAATAAAATTGCTGTCTATGTTGGGTGTAAGCCATGTCTCAGTTAGACAGAGTATATCGACATCTTCATCCCTTAGCATTGGCTTGATCTGGCCTATCTTAGACGAAAGACTTTTCACATTTATGTGTTTTATTTGTATGTGGTTCTTGTCCTCGAGGCTCGTTTGCTTTGTCGCTCGGCTCACGAGGGGCCCGAGTGCCATCTAGTCACATGTGTGCGGGCGCTCTGCGAAGATTATTGCTTCAAATTGAGTGGTTGCTACCGCTACCCGCTGTCTTGCGGGTCCTCTGCGTAGGTGCACGTGTCAGGTGCATCATACAAGGCGGTGAATTTATTGGAGCAGAAGTTTTTATCATTAGGCTTACTGATTGATTTGGGGGATTTTAAGGATTTCTGCATAGGTACAAGTGCACTGTAATGATGATCTTTTAGGTATATGAGTACCCTGAGACCTGACTGATTCTTATTCAAGTGTGGCTTGATGGACTTCATTGTTGATGGTCGAAACTGTCTTCCTTAACTATGTAAATCTGAAGTCCTAGAGCTTTGCTTAGCATTATGGGGACCAGGTCTTCCAGGGAATGATACAGTCTCTGTTGTAGAAGAACCGTTCCGTACGTATCAGGTAGGCGTGATCGTTTTTTTTTTTGGATGGTCCAGGGTCCATGTTCCTATCGGCCTCGTGCCATGCAGCGCCCAGTAACGAGTCGATGTCTTATTCAGAACAATACCCAATTTAGTACAGCCATGATTTGCTGAGGGCATGGATGAGGCAGTGGCCATCTGTGGGCATTGGCATTATCTGTAATTTGAGATTATTTAGGACCGAAGTAATGTTATTTTGCTTCTGATTTTGATAATTATTTTAAGATGTCCTCTTGCTTGATTGTAAAGACCCTATCTTACGTGACATTGGATGGCTGCTCTCAACCAGTGATGTTGGAACGCGGGCCTGGCTTAGTACATGGCTGAAGAGACGTCCGTTCATAGCTTACTGCTTGTGATGGAAGGGGGACTGGCCGTATTTGGTGAATTTGTCTTGCTGCCGAGGGAGTTTACCGAAAGGGGGGTCGCCGTTTGAAGATTTGAATGATTTTTTATGGCTCCGGATGAGATTGGAGGAAGGGTAGCGCCAGTGGTGTGGCCGTTGTTTTTAAAGTGATGAGTGGGCGCTGACACGTTGTCGTTGAAGTAATAGTGATGAATGGGTTCTGACTGGGCGTTGTTGTTGTAGAGAGGATTAGGAGGTACAGATTGTGCGCCACTTTTTTCGAGATCACGAGAAAACGTTGAGGGGGGCTTTTGTTGTGGAGACCATGAAGAAGGGCTGAACGGAAGCTGTTGGTATGGGGATGATGAGACGACGGCGGCAGGGAGCTGTAAGTCTGGGAATTATAATAATGAGGAGGCGCTGACTGGGAGCTTTTAGCAAGGTTAAAAGAAGTAAGCGCTGTTTGGAAGGTATTACGATCTGGATGATAAGAGAGCCCTGATTTTTAGCTTTTGGAGGCTGATTGCATGGAAAGGAATAGATTGCGGGGGGGAATATATGGGAGTGGTTAGCGGGATGAGTAGAGATGATGTGGAAGCGAATGGGCGGAGTTAGTAGTTGAGCCAGTTGCTGTTGCGGATGATACGGCGCTGGTGGCGGATTCAGAGGAGAAGCTTTGTAGACTGGTGTCTGAGTTTGGTGGAGTGTGTGAGAGGACTGCCGATGGGAGCAGTATTAGTGTCCTCCTAAATGTTCAGTGTTCAGTGTTTTAAGTGTCTGGGCTCCCATGTGGAGAAGACTGAACTTGTGTAAACTGAGGTGAAGTCACGAGTGAAGGAGGGGTGTAAAGTGTTGGGTACACTGAAGAGCGTAATGAGCTGAAAGACGTTGGGGATGGAAGCAAAGAGAGGGCTGCATGAGGGTGTTGTTGCCCCAACTGTGCTGTACGGAGCTGAGATCTGGATAGTGAGAGCAGAGGAGAGACAGACGTTGAATGTTTTCAAGATGAAACGTTTGAGGAGCATGGCTGGAGTGTCGCTGAGAGACAGGTTCACTAACGACGTGGTTCGAATCAGAACGGGGATGGTGAAGAAGTTAGAGGACAGAGTCGATTCGCGTGGCTTGAGATGGTTCGGGCACGTGGTGAGGATGGATGAGGGGAGATTGGTGAAAAGGGTGTAGAAGGCAGTGGCGAGTGGATGTAGGCCTAGAGGGAGACAGAGGTTTGTGTGGATGGATGGTGTAAAGCAGGCGTTAGGAAGGAGAGACCTTAGTGTGGAGGTAGCGAGAAAACGTGCACTTGATAGGCATGAGTGGAGAATGATTGTGAACGGATGAGTTTTGACGCTGCCCTGATGTGCGCTCCCGCCCAAGGCACATCATTGAGAAACGGGATGGGCGTATGCGGGAGGGGGGGCAGTAATCATGAAGCGTCAGTGGTAATCCAGTCACACTGTCAGGCCCTGATGCCGACACTGACCTCAAACCGCACTCATGACCCGGAGGGTGTGTTACGGTGTTCCCGGCCGGACCCTGTTGCGCAAAAAGGCTAAGGTGTGCGAGTGTGAGTGTCTGAGTGTGAAGTGCACCTTGCCGTCGGCCACCCCTCTTGCTGGGGGATTTTGGCCTAGTGTCTGTATCTGTAGGTTGCCAGGCTCTTACCCACCCTCCACACTCACCGAACACCACTTCCTTGGCCTCCCTAAGCTGAGCGGTTTCGGGACTAGAGAAGTACTTCGTTCGTAAGACTGCGTCCATTCCTCGATATCTATTGGAAACCGAGAATAACTCCACTCTACCAGTAAGCGTGAACATATTATATTTGTTTATTCATCGCTGGATCTTTCAATGTACGATGAAATTTTTTCGCGGTCACCAGGTTGATTTATTAGTTCGTTCCAGTTGCACCAGCTTCTTATAACATCTGCGACTCCCATACTCCCAAGGGCCTCTGATACACGCTCCGTAACACATTGATTTTAGCTGCGTCTAGAATGCGAAACCATTCCATACACCCAGCTGCAGCTGGTCCAGGTTCTCTGACTTCTTCTCAAATGCTCTTACAGGGCATGTAACGGCATTTTGCACTGGTTATCCACCCATTCGTTGCTCCTCTATTCATCACATGCACTTTTTGTACCACTCAATACATTGATTCATTTGAAAAGTCCCATGAATTCAACATTAAATATTCATAGTATTCTTCATGGTTCCACAAGTTTACAGAAGTTTATTTCTGCAACATAAAAATCGAAGGAAACAATTTTTTTTGTTATGTAATTTTCTAGTAAGCAGTGAAGAAATGTCAATCTATATCAGGTGACGATAACATTACAAGGTTTAAATTGTTGTGATACACGCTATCCTGATTCAAATATTTGGATTATTACAAATAATAAAAGACTACGCCAGTTAAACGTTATGCTTAAGATGAAAGGCATAACATATTTCTAATATATATCAGTTAAGTGTGTCTTTCTGTAGTATATGCCATTTTGTAATCATCAATAACAGTTATAACAAACATCAACAAAAATTGTTCATACGTGAACAACATTTATGACACTTAAAACATTGCTTGAATAACATTTATTATGGAATTCAGTGCCCTACAGCTCGACCAAATTGTGCTTATTAGTCAAAGTGACCAAACGACAGATTCACTGATCACGAGTGGGTCTTGTAACTTGTGCTTTCTTCCACGAGGACATGTTCAGCAGGGTATGCAACTTTTGGTGTGACTATCGACGATGGCATAATCAATGACGATTTACTAACATCAATACTTACAAGCGGCTCTTACAGAACCCATACATATGTGCAAAAAATACAGATTCCTGCACTTGCAAGCGTCTGACCGAATGCAAGTCACTCAAACATTCCAATAGAGTGATTTAAAACAAATATAAATCTTTGAAGTGGGGATACAATAAAATATATAACGGTTGATGGAGGATGTCATGAAAGAAATATGAAAAGAAACAATTGTTCATAATGGCATTGCCAAGCACGACATAATGTTATGTTAGGGGATTGCCCTTAAGATCGGCAACACCTCAACTGGAGATGTCACATATCCTAGTACGGTCCAGCGACTGGCGGCCGTGGGTGCGACTGCTGCACGGGCACGCCAGCATCACCGCGCTAACAAGGGAGATAGACGTCCTCTTCTTCCCAATGCTAGCAACCTACTACTTTTCCACGGTAAGAACACCTTCCGTTAGTCTCACTCATTGTCTATTTGTTTGGGTATTTCGTTTTAAAATCTGATCCAACATATAGGTTTCCTACTTTGAGGCTCCTCCTATTACAGTTTCTTTCTTATGCATCGAACTGCCATCCTTCTATTTATTTTAGTCTTCTTAAATCTACAACATAATTACGATTTGTTCCTTATCTTCCCTCCCCTTCTCCTGCGCACACTGTTTTGATAACGACTACCCCACTTTACAGTGCGTATCCCTGTCAAATACAGGAGTACACTTTGCAGTATATATTACTTGCATGCTACTACATGTTTGGTCTGTGATGGGCTCATTGCTCTAGTGCTGATCGTGGATAGATTTTGAGCATTGCGTACTACGTACTTTAGTTTGACCTGAAGCACGCCCTACGTTTTCAAAACACGCTGTTGTTCTGAACCTATATGATACGTTTGAAACGCATGAAACTAGGCCTGAAACAAGTACCCAACAGCTAATATTTATGTAAATAGGGTTTGGAAGGGGCAACTAAACCATTTCATTTTTTTGTAAAGTGGGGTTTGAAGTGGTACCCAAAAACAAAAAATAGTAAATAGGGTTTGGAAGGGGGTACAAAACGGGAATATGGTGTGCCTTGCGCGGCGAGTATTAATTGAAGAAGATTTATGTTTTTGAGAACCGTACATCTTTTCTATTGGTATTGTATTGGTATGGAAGGTATGAGAGGTTGTTGTAGTTATGTTAGTTTTAGGTATTTTTAGTTGAATTGTCCGGGGAAATGGTATTGCAAGTGTTAGTAATGTACGCACAATTAGGTATAGATGTGCGAGGTTATTGTAAGGGTTATCGTTTTTAATATTACTTTCAGTATTATCATATTATGAGAATAGCAGTTTATTAGGTGTGCACGTTCACTGCAAGGCATTATCGTAGGATTAATTCGGTTCATTTTTTGTATGTGCTATTAATGTATCTTGGTTTAAAGTGTTGTAAGGCTAATTGACGTTTTGTATTGTATATGTTTGGAAGAGTTAATTTGTAAGGGTAACTGGTGAATGTCGGTAAACGTCCTGTTGGAATAATTGACTTTGAGTAATGAGTTGGGATAAGATGGAAGAGTTTATATTTTGTGAATGGTTGGCAATGCATGGGTTAGCAATGTAAGTATTGGTATAGTATATCTGGCGTTATAGAATGGGTTAGGAGAAAAAATCAGGTCCACTGCCTTACATTAGTATAGGATTGCTTCAGTTTATATTTTGTAAGGATTGTAATGAGTGTTGGTTTTTCGTGTTCACGTACGGGTTATTCTGGAGTGTGTTTTACCTACGGGTTACTCTAGGGTGCGTTTTCTTAGACTCTAGAGTTCCTAATCCTCTTATGAGAGTATTATTTTAGCTTTTTAGAGTAACTTTATCGGATATCCCTGTGGTGTATCGCTATTATTTTACACAAGCACCCGTGTGCAACACTACGAAGGAAGAGGAGCAGGAGGCAGTAGAGGTGATAAAATCGGGAAAGGCAACAAATCTGAACGACGTGGCGACTGCATGAGTGCCTAAAGAGTGGTGGTGCAACAATTGTAGAATGGCTGGTGAGAGAGCTGAATATGTGTCGGGCGTGGTGCCGATTGAGTGGCGCAGTGCTTGCAATGTTTCGCTGTATATGGTCAAAAGAGATGAAAATTATTGCTACAAATCAAAAGGTATCTTTTTCGTGTGTGTTGCCGGTAGGTTATGCGGGAGACTGCTAATTAAGAAGATTAGAGACAGGTCGGATGGTGCGATTGGCTTGAAACAGTGTGGTTTATGAGTGATAGTGAGTGTGCCGATCAGATTTTTGCAGTGAGACAAGTCTGTGAGATGCACTTTGCGAGGGGAAAAATGTGTTTGGGCCTTAATGGTTAGATTTAATTGGGGCCTCATTTCCACTGGAGCCTCTGTGTCTTTCTGGATCTTTAAAAGGCTTACGATAGGGTCGACAAGGAGGTCTTGTTGTTGAAAGCGTTAAGAGTTTCCATGCTGGCAACAGAGCATGTGTGCGAGAGGGGAGCGAATTGAGGGCTTGGTTGACAGTGAAAGTGGTTCTGAGACAAGATTTCGTTGTGTCTGCCTGGTGGTTCAATGTCAATATAGATGGATTGGTCAGGGAAATGAACGCAAAGGTAATGGGTTAAGGTTTAGCGCTGTTAGTAGCAAGTAAGCTGAGTTAGCAGTTGAGTCAGTTACTGTTTGCAGATGATGTGGCATAGGTGACAGATTCGGAGATGAATTTGTGTAGGCTAGTGTCAGAGCTTGGTAGAGTGTGAGAGGAGGGAGCTTCGAGTAAATGCGGGTAAATGTAAAATAATGAGATGCTCGAGAAAAGTATATGCGAGCAAAATCAGTATCCTTCTAAATGGAGAGTTATTGTAGGAAGTTAAGTGTTTTATGAACCTGGGCTTGAATGTGGAGAAGACTTAACTACTGAAAACTGAGGTGAAATCGCGAGTGAAGGAAGAGTGTTAAGTGTTGGGTGCACTGAAGAGTGTAATGAGCTGTAGGACGTTAGGTTACGAACCCATGAGAGAGGTTGGTGTTCCAACAGAGACGTGTGGGCGAGAGCGGAAGAGAGAAGAAAGTTTAATGGTTCGAGATGCAATGTTTGTGAGGAATGGCCGGAGTGACGTTTAGGGATAGGATCAATTCTGACGTTCGAATTAGAACGTGGATGGTAAAAAAATTAGAGGTGGTTCAAGCATGTGGTAAAAATGGATGATAGAAAATGATGAAAAGAGTGATAAAAGTGGAGGTGAAAGGACGTTGACCGAAGATTGGGTGGATAGATGATCTCGAGCAAGCGCTCGGAAAGAGACACAGGTGTGAAGGTAGCGAAAGAGCGTGCAAAGGATAGGCGTGCGTGGGGAATGGTTGTAAATGGATGAGTTTTGATGCTGCCCTGATAGGCTTTCCCGCCCTTGGGGTCTCATTGAGTAACGGGATTGTCGTGGGCGGGGAAGGGCCCGGTTACCATGATGCAGTAGGAGTGAACTTGACTGACGAGCATTGCTGCTGACTCTGATCTCGTACCTAACTCCTGGCCCGAAGTGTGTTGCAGGGTCTCCAGGTCGGGCTATTTAGTGCGCAAGGACAAAGTTTGTTTGCGTGTGAGTGTAAACAAGGAGTGTGAGGAGAATCACCCCCTTTCTTAGTGATTCAGCGGAGTGTCTGTATCTCTACCAGCTCTATTAAGCATTGGTAAATGTAAATGATATTTGAAAATCATTAGACTGGATTACGGAATCATCCACCGTATCTCCGACGAAGGCCTTTGTGGGCTCCCTTGCAGGGCACGAAGTTCTTTGATTCTGATAGGCTCGCACATTAGTATGTGTAAAAACAACAATTTCATCAGAATAAAAATTCTATACAATTTCCAACTGTAGCATCTATGCACCCGAGCAAGTGTATAGTGTGCTACAGGGCAAAGTTTATTGTTATCTCAATTCGCAACTCGCATTCCTTGTCTCGAATTTGTACTTTTAAACTCGAAACTTACATTTTGACTCTTCGCGACCCTCGAAAATAAAGTTCAAAATGCCTTGTAGCAATATACCAGTTTTCTCATGAATAACGATTTCTCTTTGAAGTACACCGGATCATGTATAAATTAGGGTAACTACTTTCCGCTAGAGCTCCGACGTACGCTTTAGTAAGGTACCCTGTATGGCACGAAGTTCTAAATTCTGATAGAAACATACTCAAGTATGTGCGGAAGCGACTTCCTTTTAAAATAAGTAATAGTTATGTATGCACGCCAGTGCATAAAGGAATATTAACAAGATTATCTAAACCTAAGACTAAAAGTTTATGTGTAGCTTTCTAGATAAATCCCAGTTCCTGTGCACCTTGATTAATGTACCTAAGTGTATTATGAGGTGGAAGAATTATCATGTATGCTCAGCCACATTTTATTTGCACTGCTTCGAATAGGCAGGTGTGTGTGCAGAAAACAATTTGTTATCCACTACGTTTTGTCAGTGTGAACGAAGGGCAGGGGAAAAATGCTCGTCAAGCTGCCGCAAGTGCTGCAGGCAACTTTATTTTACACAAAATATCGTCAGTATTTTAGTTAGCTTTGTATTTCATTGCAAACATGGAATGTTACTTACAACTGGATGAGAGACACAATGTTCGGTTACATGTATTGACCCCTGTTTCTTATTCGATTGAATTTAAAGTAAACAAGATGTATAATTGTAGTAGGCTTCGTTCAGTATCACGGAGTAAAGGGGAATTTGTTAGACGAGTGCGCAAAATATAATAAATGATTTTTCACACAATGCAAATTTAAGGAGTAATAAACTTGTTGTCTGGAAGCAGTTTGTCATATATACATCAACTGCTTGTCATGTGATGATAGTATATTACCTCCTCCTTCAGTAACAACAAATGTGAATGGTTAGTAATTCAGCTCCTGAGCTTAGAGCAGACACGGCGGTTTTATAAGTTCACAGACGTACTTATAAAGCATTGCTTCCCACTATAAATAGTCGATTAGTTTCCGCCTAAAATACTTGAATAGTTCATGAATTGAACGTACTCGCGTGGCAATGGCTGGTAGTGTCACTTCTACGCAGGTAATTCAGTGACTCTACTCTTTGGTACTCCTCCCTACCTACCGCAGGCGGTGACGCTCTGTGCCGAGTTCTACCTGTTCGCGTTTCGACTGACGGCGGTGGAGGGGAGCGGGTTGGGCGAGACGTTGTGGCTGGGGATGCTGACATTGCAAACCGCAGCAGTGGGCTGCTTCACCTCCCTAGCGCTCTGCAAAGTGTTCTCCGAGGTGAGTGATGGGCTCTCCCATGCAGTGCGGATTGTACTCGTAGGTGGGTGAGGGGATCAACTTATTGCATTTATTGTGGCCAATTACATCAGCAAATATGTTCATTTTTTTGACGGATCGGCACTAAAGCTTCGAGGTCCATTCAAAGCCAGAATCACGTACATTTTTGGAGCAGATATTATACATAAATTAGGATGTATTCGACGGAGCAATACAAGGAAAATTTGACAAAGCTTTAACCAACAATTTTCGCGTTCCCGCCGCTTGAAGTTTCCTTATGGATTTGATTTGATTTGGGCCTCATTTCCACCAGAGCCTCAACGTGAGTCATAATAGGCTCCCCCGTATGGCGCGTCTACTTGAAACATCGCCTATTGTTCTCAAACAAATTGGGAAACTCTGCATGATAAATAGATATATTTTACTAACGAATATCCAGATTTTTCACAATATTTATACAAATTTATAATCATGGGTGTACAATTAACTACACATATTAGTTTAATTTGCCAACGAGTCTCATGGTTTTCGTTGCAGCACTTGTTCGACTCGCTTCCGTACACGCCTTATAAAAAAATAGCAGAACGCCACCGGTTAACAATGTACTGACAAAATTGAATGCATCTCGACAAAAAAATGTGGAGTTGAGTCGCCAAACATCTACATAAACGCCAGACAATTATACTCATGTATGATGTAATACATGGTAGCTTCCAAATAGCCGTTAAAAAAAATCACTACGAATATGTAGAGGACTAGTGTCCCTACAATGGGTATTAAAATAAACTGGTAAGCATTATCTTGCTCATGGTGCTTATTCAAATAGACCGAATCATGTGAGCCGACGTATCTAAAATGTAAGTTTTAGACAAAACAAGTTTAAACAGTCCTGCTAGCGCAACATGGAGTAAGCGTGCTGCAAGGCACCGAGAACCAAAACACACTCATTCAATAAACATTTTCGGTGTGTGAGTTCCTGCCAGAAAAACTGGCCTCTCGCCCGGGGCCCAGCTAGGCTACCCGGGAAGCACCATCAATGGGGATGACAGGACCAAGAGTAAAAAAAAACTGTCCATATCAAGAACGCCACAACATGCCCTGGATCCAGCTATCGCAGTCATCCCAGCAGAAGTCGTCATTCTTGGATGTCAGGTTCAAGACAAAGCCGGGGCAGCCCAAACAATGATGCCCCACGATCATTATCTTCCAGTCCTGGTCTCCTGAGTAAAACACCATAACTAGCTAAATTTCCCACTGCCGATTGTTTGTCTTGCATTGTACAACAACTTTAATTTACTTATAAATTCATGGGGCTAATCAACTGCCTTCTTATTTATGCCCTTCCTAGTCTCTTGTTGCCATTACTTGAAAATCTGGTGTATCTGAGGCTGAAAAGCCATTTTGTAGCTGTGGCACAACCTTGAAAATAATGCGATACACTGACTGTGTGACAGACATGTTCTTTCATTCATTATCAAATATATACAAGCACAATGGTACCACGCAATTGTAAGTACCGCTTGAATGAATATAACTAGTAGCTACCACTATATAATTTTTTTAACTGATTAATTTCGAGCAAATTCTATTCACATCGAAAACAAGTCCTTCTGACATCGAAAAATATAACTTGGTCACGAAATCAATAGGTGAGATCCTGATGAGCTGTGGATTTCAAATTTGGACAGATGGTAGGCCATGAGTTCAATTCGAAAGAACGACTTAAGACACAACAAAAGCATAACAATTAGGAAGTTATGATGAATTTAATTAGTGAAGACACAACACGAGCAAATTCAATAAAGAAACTCCGTGAAAGAAAATACTAATTTCGTTTACTCTAAAGTCAATATTATTTTTTGTGTCCTTCAAAAAACATATCAAATAACCTCTTAACCAAAACCCTTACAGTTCTGATAGCCGCTCGCATAAGTGAACGTATTAGCCATTACATTAGTTGAAAGAAAAAAAAGCGTTGCTCGAGCAGTAATGTTACTTAGAGATGGCCACAGCAGATAATCGTAGTGTCATACACCATTTCTCAAGCTACACTGCCATTTCTGATCTAATTATGTGACGCGTCACTGCTGCTGCATCTTGTGAATTAAGTTTTAAATTATATTAAGCCCTTATGTGACTTTTCTCGTCAGGGCGAGCTGTGCGGAGCTGTGGTGAGCAAGGGACTTCCGTATTGGTCAAAGGAAAAAACACGTCACTATGTGAGTGAAATGTCAACTGCTTTTCGATAACTTATAGAACTGATAAAAAGGCAGTTGTCCGCATCAGCAGGTAACAACAGTAAATGAAGTGATGGCAGACATCCTCAGCAGGTTACTCCAGTCAATGAAGTAATTGCAGATATCCTGATCAGCAGGTTACAACAGGGAATGAAATGATGGCAGATATCATCAGAAGGTTACAGGACACAGGCACGTCGGTGTGAGACCGTAGAGTAGATGGACCTCCCGCCAGCACTTCTGTGGTCTCTGATATCGGTTCGGAACGGGTAACACCAACACAAAGATGCTCACACTACCCGCCAAAAATAACGCACGGCACATGAATAAAACCAAACAAACGCATCATTTAAACAATTTGGTTTATCGACTTCAAAGTTTAACGACCAAACTCAATTTTTCTCTCAGTTCGAATTGATCAACTCGTTCCTGCTGCCAAACGATGTAGCGATCACTGTCGGCGGCTTCTTCACCGTCAACAGACCCTTCCTAGTAACGGTACGTAATAAGTTAAGGTGCTCCTCTCCACCGGAGCACGGGGTTGTCTTAGTAAGCTCTACCGATAAACGAGAGGAATATTGTGGACTTCACAACAATTTTTGTTTCAAATGTTAAAAAAAAATCACGAAGACACGGACCTGGGGGTATAAAATATGAATTGATTCAATGAATAATTAGGGACTTTAAGCACCTATCCGCGATCTGCAAGACAATCTTTGTTCTATTGCAACTTTTAATCATCTTTGATATATTTTTGTAGGATGGGCTGATCACAACTTGTGCCCGTGCGCGCTCTGAGGCAGCCTTATGCTGGATTTAGGGTTGACATGGGTTTATGTTCAGAGTAAGTTGAATTAAATAAGATTGAGATCAGTTCTCCGACGGCGGCACAGATTTAGATAAGATTATGTTAAGGCGCTTATCTCCGCCGGAGCTCGAGTGTCCGCCTTCGTGAGCTCCCCGGTAGAATACATCTTTTTAACGACGCGTAAGAATTTATATTTATCTCTAAGCAAGGTAGTGCCCATTAGAGCTAATGTTTTTTTTTCTACCGCCGAAAGGTACTGAGCGCTCTCGTGTCGTACTTCATTATCATCGGCCAAATGAACGCATCGCCTGGAGGGTGCCCAATAAACAACGCTACCTATGGCCTTTGTCTACACAACTCAACGTATTAGCACCGGTTTCACGACTCCAGAATACAGTAGTTATCAGCGTATGTCAACGTTTCGCGCATCCTGCAATTCTGCAACTCCCAACGCTTAGTGTAGCGAGTGTCCTTAGAGGCGTGATGCTGTCACAACGAATTTGTTAGCTTTCCTTCAGAACTAATTGGCGCCGCTAGAACTAGCGCGCTATTCAGCGCCGCCATTTTTAGCTAGCGGAACCACAAACGCCGCAATATCTTGAAATCACTAGCGAATTCACCAGCGCCGCTGGTTTCAAGGGCGTTCTACGCATTAGACGCTAGCGTTATTTCGAAAATGTAACAAAAATCGTTAGTTCTAATACTTTGGCTAAAACGACGGGTTCAGAACGCGAAGTGAGAACATTAACATATTCTCTCGCATGATACCGGTATGAAACGCGTTTGAACGCGGAATAATTCGACCGTTGCCCAATCGTTGTACGTTGCCATGTGGCTGCAGCTCAATCAACAAGTGTCACTCGTGGTGTGAGGCAAAAATGTGTTCATAGTGCTATGAGCAATGAATTTGACAACAATATCTACACAGGGAGTAAATTGATGTGGTTAGGTATTCGACTCATAAAACAACTGACATAAGCCTAATTAATTCAGGCTTTTTTTTTATTTGCTTCCATGTTTCACCGGAGTCCCAACGCGAAGTTAATGCAGACTCCCCCGTAGGGCGGTGGCTTTTATTAAAACTAGTGGTAGATTTGATTTGGGCCTCATTTCCATCAGAGCCTCAACGTGAGTCATAATAGGCTCCCCCGTAGGGCTCGATGATCATTGATTCCAATAGGCTCGCACGCCTAGGTGCGCGAGGAAAATAGAAAACAACGCTTTTAACGTTAGAAAGAAAGTGAAAATTTTAGCAATGTCAGACGCACGCTGGTGCGCAAAAGAAAAAACGCTTACACGAAACGGACCTCCGCTTCCAATCTTTTTGAACTTGAAGAGTATATATACGCACCCTAGTGCGTACAGGTAGCATCAAGATTAGTACAAGGTCAGTGGCTGCACGGGCAAATTCAGCTCCGACAGCAACGCAACACAATATTTACAGCTACGCGGTTTGGTTGTTTAAGTACAATTTA
>SDVV010012343.1:0-15495 GCA_016164225.1 Gammarus roeselii
CATAGAACAAGGTACGCCTTAGTGCCCTCGTGTCGTGTTTCGTGCCTTGTGTTATAGTTTAGGTAGTGAAGAGACAGCAAAAAAATTGTAAGTACAATATTTCATAACGTCTTTTCCTCTCTCCCCGCAAGGCTCCATCACCATTCTCCTGTCAAATGGAGTAACTCCCCAGCCGAGAGAACGCAGGAGAAAAAGACAACCCCAGACATAATTTTTGACATGTTGACCTATTTATATTTATTAATATTTCAGGCTAATTTTCCGCCACACATGATAGGTTGTGTTATTGATGTATAATTGTCAACTTTCATTTGCATGCACAGCCACACTAGGATTATATAAGACAACCGGTGGCTGATGCATTTAAATTAATTTGATTTCATTAAATTGAAAATTATTGCACTGATTCCAAAGTAAAAATCATTTACACGGGTTTATTGTTTCTCAACCCTATAGCTCATGGGCAAGTAATTACGTTGAGTGCCCCACGTTGGGAACCTCACACTACATATGGGTAAGGATGGCCCATGGCCCAGTGTTGGAGAGAGCGCTGATGAGCTTAGTGGCGATTTCGGGGAGAGTGGTAAGGATGTCGTTGGATGTGCAGGTGTTGAAAGGAGAGGGTGGTGGAATGTCTGACCATTTACTGGTGGAAGAAAGATTGAGTGGAACAGAGGGGAAAAAAAGAAGCAGTGGATTAAGAGGGAAGGTGAAGGTAAGTGAACGGGACCTGAAAAAAAGAGATGAGTAGTTCCAACAGGTGTTGAGGAAGGAATGTGACAGCGTGAGAGGGCAGGACATGAGCAATGTTGAAGTACGGGAGACGCTTAGAGCCGTGCAATAAATGTGTGGTGCATGCGTCGTGTAAGCGAGTGCCGAAGGAAGGGCTGCTTGTGGTGGAACGTAGAGGTCAAACTGGTGGTGGTGCAGAAGAGAGAAGCCTTGATGGAGTGGCTGCAAGCGTGGTCGGTAAAAAGAACAGAGGTGAAACGGGTGATGATGAATTTATCGAATAAAAATATGTTCAGGAAGTGGTGAAAGATGAAAACTGCCGGTTGTTGTTGGAGAGTGGTGATGTACGGAAGAGGTGGGGCGAACATTTTGATGAGTTGTTGAATGTTGAGGATCTCAGAGAGGCTGACATTATAGCTATGGGTGGTGCTCCACGGACGCCGGTTTCGGGAGTCTTTTCGCAGACATTACTAAGGAAGTGATATAGGACGCGCTAGAGGTGATGAATGCAGAGAAAGCCTCTGATATGTACGACGCTGAGACGGTTTTTGAAGAGGGGTGGATTACTGCTTGCTGATGATTGGCACGGGTGCGGAATCGGGGAAGTTGCTATTTTCCTGAGTTTGGTAGAGTGTGTGAGAGGAGGAGGCTACGAGTTAACTAGTGTAAACGCAAAGTAATAAGATGTTCAAGGTTTGCGATGCAAGCAGGTTGATTGTCCTCCTAAATTAAGACGGAGATGGGCCGCTAATCTTGAATCCTAAATAGAGAGTTATTGAAGGAAATTCGGTGTTTTAAGAACCTGGGCTCATGTGGAGAAGATTAAACTAGTGGGAAATGAAGTGGATGAAGCGTGTCTAGCAATGTGTGCACAGAAGAATGATATGAGCTGGAGGACGTTGGTGATTGAAGTAAAGAAAGGGTTGTATGAGGGAGTAGTTTTCTTAACTGTGGCCTACGGAGGTGAGAGTGGGAGCGAGAGAAGAAGGTTCAATGATTCCAAAATGAATGTTTGCGGCATGGCTGGATGGACGCTGAGAGAAAGGATCAATAACGACGTTGTGCGGGGGATGGTAGAGAAGTTGGTGGACAGGGCAGATTCACGTGTTGTAAGATAATTCGGACACAGTCAGTGTGGATGATGGGAGATTGGTGAAAAGGGTGATACATACGAAGGTAGCGGACGTGGGCCTAGAAGTAGACCGTAGTTTGGTGGATGGATGGCGTTCGGAAGGAGATTCAGAAGTATGGAGGTAGCGAGAGGGTGTGCATCGGTTAGGCTTGAGTGGAGATTGGCTGTGAATTGATGAGTTTTGACGCTGCTCTAGTGTGCTTTCCCGCCTTTGGTGTCTAGTTGAGAAACGAGATGGTCGTGGAGGGTGAAGGGTCCGGCTGCTCTGACGCGACGCAGCAGTAATAAACCAGTTACGCTGTCGGGCTCTGCTGCTGACATTGATCTGACGTCACTCATGACCCGAAGTGTGTGTCACAGGTCTCCTGACCTGACCCTTTATTGCCATAAGGCTAAGTTGGTGTGCGTGTGAGTGTATGAGAGAAGTGCATACTGCATCAAAATATTTTCTTAGGGTACCGATGGATCAAGTTAACAAATTTGCCAATTAAAATAGCACCGACGCAAATAGCAAGGAATTAACTGATCAATCGTGTGTTGTACATTTGCTACGAGTGGTTTACAATTTGCTGAGGAAACGCGCACAAAAATTACATGCAGAATCAAAGAGAGATACCCACCTTTTACTTAGAAAAAGCATAAAACAACCCATAACAGACTTTGAACATTCTTGCGAACATTACGCCCCACAAGAAAGAAAGAAAGTCTTCCATTTATGAAATACCCTGAAGAAACAGCAAATTATTTCACAGATTTTTTGCTCTCATTGGAAAACACACATGCGAAGGTAGTGATTGAACATAACAAAATTTCCTCGACTGTACACAAAACCCCGGTAATGCATTAGCCAACTCGGGCCACAATTCCCTTTCATAACAACTCATCCTCCAGGAAGGACCAAATGTGGTCACACCGTTAAGCAGATTAGAAATTGTCTCTGGTATTTACGCTCATAGAAATACTTATTCTTGTGGGAACGATGGCATAGCGTTACAGTACCTCAGTATCTGGTTAGAAACTGTTCTGCCATATCTCCGGCTACTCATCAACAAATATTTTCCATCAAAATTGGAAACACGTGCTCATCATAGTTTTCCATAAAAACTGGGAGTAAGACGTTCCCTCAAATCATAGACTCATAAGCGTCCTTCCTACCAGTAGCTTCAAAAATCATGTAAAAATTTATTGCAAGTCATCTCCTCATCTTCCTAGAGGAGGCAAACCTATCCATGAATGTCGGTATACTAATAGACAGAAGTCCTCTAATGAAGACGCACTCCTAAATATTTTCTAGCTTGTATACAAAGCTATAGACGAAAACTGTTCATCATTACTCGTGCTGCGAGACCTCTCTAAAGCACTTGACAGTCTTAATCACGACATTTGCTACAAAAACTCTACAACTGAACATCCAGACGTCCTGGTTTGAAAGCTACCTCAGGCATTGGTTCCAATCTGTCGCGTTAGGCTGAGAGATTACCTCTTCTCCATGACCGGTAGATTTCAGAGTTTCTCAAGGATTGATTCTCGGACCTGTTCTTTTCCTTCTGTTTTTCAATTACTTCAACTGTGGAAACCAGAACTCTCGACAACGCCAAAATTATATTATATACTGATGATTTTCAATTGCTGCTCGTTAGAATGGCAAGCGACGTATAAAAACTGAAAAAGGATGCAGAAAACAGCGTTAATCCACATAACAGATTGGTATTCTTCAAATGTGATTGAAGTTAATAGAAATAAAACACAATGAATTTTCGTGGAATTCAAGTCAAAGACACGGAGAGCACGCGAAAATTTTGTTGTTGATTGTATGGGTACAAAAATCTCTCTTGATAACAGTCAAAAGTCTGGGAGTGCGGTTTGATCCCAATATGACCTTTGGACATCATGTTGATAAGCTTTATTCCAAACTGAGTGATGTACTCATGTTTCTCAGTCGAATGAAGAAATAATTTGACTTTATGTCCCGATTTCTTGAACAAAAAATGCTCTTATTTTTTTCACATTTAAATTACTGCCCTACCGTATAGGGTAAATGCACGAAAACATTACGCTCAGACATTCGACGTACCATACACTTTACCGCAAAAGTTGCCCGTGATGGGAACTTCAGAAAAAGTGATCCCGTGACACCTATTCACGAGAAAATTGAGTGGCTGAACTTTCATGAACGACTTGAGCTTAGTAAAACTCAACGAGTTTTTAAAATTCTGAGCAAGCTCTCCTATTCAAACGGTGTTGTGTTAATTCGTAAAGTGGCTCTTCGATGATCACTGCGAAACGAAAGAAAAATTGACACAAAGTTCAGAGGAACATAAACTGGTGCCAATACTTTCACTATTTCATGTCGAAAAAGTTTCAACTATCTACCGAATGGTATTCAGAATTGCACCACCGTATCTTCTTTCAAGCGGAAATGTACCACTTTATTGCTTGCTCGTCGGCTGGGGCTGACACAGTGGAACAATTGATGCCGATTAACAAGGAACTGACAACGGAAATCTATCAACTGCAGCTCGCACAGAACATCAACACCATCACTCAGTCAACAGAACACAAACATAAGGTCACATACTATCTTCCCCTGACTTCTCTTTGTAATTGTCTTCGAGCAAACTGTTACTGTTATTTCAAACACTTTTAAGCTGTTACCGGATCCTGAAATCTCACCTCGGCTTGTTCTGTCCCTTTGACTTTGCATTGTTCTGGCCATAGAAGTAATTATCTTTGCATATGAGGAGAAACAAGCAATGAATAGTAAAACCCAATTGAATCATTTCCGCTCTCTCCTCTTATCTAAACCTAATAGTTTTCCTGCTTTGTTTTTACCCCGATTGCAAAACATATAATGAAATTCATTAGTCTTCTTCCGTATTTCCGTAATGAAGTAATTCAACGTCACGTTACAAGGGATCTTCTCGCTCATTGTCACTTTAAATAGGCCTGGCCCGGATCTCACAGGCGTGTATTGCAGTGGCTCACTAACTCACACCCCCACCTAACCTGACAGCCTTCCTTTAAAGGTTGAAGACCAATGTGTGAATGACAGGCTGGTCTATTGAAAACATATATTTGCTCGCGGGTTAGTCTATAACCGAAAAAACAAACAAGACTTTTCCTACGTGGAATTTAACGTCATATGGAAATTTCTTACGGTATTAAATCTGGACAGCCCTTCTTTATGGAAAATATAAAATTTATTTTCAATGAGTTCAAATGTTGAGCGGAAAATGATAAATGAAGATTTCTCTTAATCTTTAATCATAAACGAATTTTCTTTCGCTACTGTACGTTTGCCCACGGGTTAAAACACGCACCGTAGCAAGCAAAAATTCGTTTATGGTTAGTCTGTAACCGGAAAAACAAATTTGACTTTCCCACGATGAATTTAACTTCATATAGAAATTTCTTACGGTACTTTGTGTGGACAAAGCCTCTTAATGGGTAATATTAATCAAATTTCCGACGAGTTCAAATATAGAGCGGAAAATGGACATTGAAGATTTCACTTAGTTTTAAATCATAAACGAAACATTTGCCCTGCCGGTTAGGTTGGGTAGGCAAGGTTCCAACAATTTGGTCGTAACGTAGCCAGCAAATATATCCAGCTGCCCGAAATATAACGTAACACGTCCGAGTGACCGTTACAGTTGGCACACACTATGCATTCTTAACATGACAATGATTTTTAAGAAGAAAATTGGCCTCAGAATAATCAAGTAATCAGGTATAATAGTATGCAATGGACGAAAACCGTAAA
Organism: Gammarus roeselii; assembly: GCA_016164225.1. Classification (NCBI taxonomy): domain Eukaryota; kingdom Metazoa; phylum Arthropoda; class Malacostraca; order Amphipoda; family Gammaridae; genus Gammarus; species Gammarus roeselii. The sequence continues at coordinate 5,628 of SDVV010012343.1, forward strand.
CTAATCCGAAAAATATTGCAGCCTACCTGTGGTTCGCATAAATCGTTGGTCAGGCAGCAAACTACTTGTGGTACTGTTAGGGCTCGTTCATACGATGCCGTGCGCTGTCCTCTCCCTCACATTATCCCTAGGATATAAAACGATCGATAAGTTTATCCATGAAATGTTTAGTTTTATAATTAAGTACGTGTTTTAAATATGCAAAAGCATAGAAGTCTCGCGCCTCACCAAAAGCCCCGCTGGCACTCCTCACATCGCGTATATGTTCACCACAAGCCGCTCAGTGAAGAGTGAGATGTGTAATAAATCATCGCTCTAAATCGTTGAAATGTTTGGGAAAGTAGAATAGGCTTACTATCATTAAATCAATCCATTCCTGGTCGTACACAGCTGTGTGATCCTAATAACAAATGTTCATGATCAACTCCTTCAATTCCATGTCTTCAGATGTAAAATTTTTACACCAGGTAAAGTATGACACTAGGCACAGCAGAGTGCAGTGTTCGCGTGCACCGCCACTGTCCACTAGGCAGCATGCACGCCTTAGTGGACCAGGCTGTTGCAGCCATCCGCACCCTTGAGGGATGCCAGAGGCTTCTTGATCGCCAACCCCAACCATTAATTAAATAAAAGAGACCACAAACAAAAGTATCATGAAAATGTCATCATTCCACTTCTCCGGTCTATTTTTGAAGGAGTTCCACGCGATTATAAAGCGACCAAACCAATGCCTTTGAAGTACACCACTACTTTTGCTAGCACTATGTATTAGGCAGATAATCATCCAATTGCCTTTCATAAAAATAATGCCTGATCGCCATATTATGTGTCGTCAGGATATAGCGCACATTCATCATGTACTTTAAATCTAGTCTGTTGTTACTTGTGTTCCGCGTCATGCTCAGAAGGGTTGGAACACATGATTAGCCAATGAAGTACCCCAGGAGTATCCCATAGCAGTGTTCTTGGGCCCCTTCTCTTTAAAATCTTTATAAATGACCTCAACCTCAGTAAGTTGTCAGAATTCGCTAATGACACTAAACCCTGTCACAAAGCGGATTGTGAGCATGATCGCATAATTACCCAAAGGGATCTTAATAAACTAGTGGAGTGGTTTGATAAGTGGCAAAATGAACTTTGATATCGAAAAATGCACCGTTATGCACATCGGATCACAAAATCGAAATTCTGCTTACGTAATGGCAGACCAGCATACGACTGAAGTTGACCAACAACGAGACCTTGGAATAATAATCACTAAAGATCTGAAGTGGATAAACCAAGTGAATGCCAACAAGAAGAAAGGCATTAGAACCTTGGCTTTATTTCCAGAAGCTTCCAGCAGAAGTCCAGGGACCTAATGCTTCCATTATATACTTCACTCGTCTGGCTGCAAATAGCATTTGCAGTACAATTCTGGTGCCCTCACCTAGGAGGGGATATCAACAAAATGAAACTGGTTCAGCACCGAGCTACAAAAATGATTCCAGAACTGAGAAATAAGACATCCGCAAAGACTCGACGAGCTTAAACTAATATCACTTTAAAGAAGACGACTTGAATGTCAGTTAAAAGAAACCTTTAAATACCTTACGTGTTGGCTTGAGCTTGCCCGGAGGGCCTCTATGACCGAGATTATAACCTGAGGAATAGAAATAATGTCGAGAAATTGCAGCGAAAACTATTCAGAACAGCAGTGACGGGAAGCTACTTTCCAATCAAGCTAACAACAATTTGAAACCGTTTACAACATGATGTGGTAAACAGTAATAACGTAAACACCTTTTAAACCCGCGTCCATAAACACTGGGAGACTAATGCACCCCTTACTAAGAAACTGTGACTTTAGTACTATTGCCGCCAAGGTGGCAACAACCTCTGTTGAAGCCTTCAGCATCCAGCAGCCCATGAACGACGGACACCTCATCTAGGCTGGGCTAGTTGTACTGCAAATTCAATTTTGTAAGCCTGCAAGAATGAACTCTTCAGCCCTTCTCAGGCCTACTACTACTTCTTACGATTGAATGTGGGGAGGGTAGCTGCCCCAACCGTGCTGTGCGGTGCTGAGACGTGGGGGAGTGAGATGGAAAGAGAGAAAGTTGTGTTAAAAAAAATACTCTAGTGACATATCCAGAGTGGCGCTTAGAGATATGGATCTATGATCATTTTGTTCGAATAAGAATGAGAAAGGTGAGGAAATTGAAAAACAGTAATTCACTTGCTGTTGCTGCTCAACCCCAACTCCTCCTGCAGTGAAGTAGTCACAGCCCAAAGTCCGACCACCCACCAACATGTGCATGTTGGGAATGTTACAGCAGGTGCAAGCTCTTATATTAGGCTTACACTCATGTGTCAGATGATTTTGTCTTTAGTGCAGATGTTGTTTGAGTGTGGTTTCTACGTCATCCCGTGACAAGGGTTACTCAAAAGATGGTTGTAGAGGGACTGTGGGGTATGAGAGCTGGGCCGAGAAAGTTGGATTGAAGCCACGAACAAACCCGGCGGGAATGTGTTTTCTGTCTGCTTTGTAAAGTGCCAAGGAATGTGTAATGGATGACGTCAAAGTCTAGTAGGGCGGTCTCTATCGATGACGTGTATTCGTCCTAGTCTGTTCTCTTGTAATTACGAAATGTATGAATGGGCTTATTGAGAATTTATCCCGCCCTACGGGGGAGTCTGCATTAACTTCGCTTTGGGACTCAGGTGGAACATGGAAGCAACAACTACTACTACTTGAGAATTGAGAATCAATGTTGATAATTGACGACTATTGGGAGGTGGTCTTGGTGGACCTCTCAATGCCAATTTAGAGCAAGATTCGGAAAGCAGAATGAGACGTCTGCGGAGGTCGGTTGAGAGTTGGGGGTATTATTATTAGTATTAGTATTATTATTAGTATTATTAAATCATTTATTTCCCTCATCTGGCAAATGGGTTTTCAATTTTTTAAATATTACACATAAAACTTCATTGTCATAAACACTATTTGAATTAACGTAAACGAAAAATCAATTTGAATTCACCGCGGTTCTCATTTCATGCAACAGATTATTAATTAAAATATTATAATCAATGATCAACAGCCAACGTCTTATTTGAGGTAAGAATCAGGAATGCTTGGCACGGAATAAATGAGGTGGGGCGATCACGAATACATGGGGTTGGGAAAATTACGAAATACATAGGATTGGAAAAACCGCCAACACATGGGGCTAAGAAATCCTAAGAGCATGGGGTTGGAAAATCGAAATGCGATAACATATTGTAAAGATGGGGTAAAATATGAATAATAAAGGGTTGAATAGATGACAAATTATACATAAAATATATACATAACACTAGATATACATATTTCATGACGAAATGCGCTAACATATTGTAAAATGGGTGTAAAACATTGTATGAATAATAAAATTGTGAATAAACGACATAAGCTATTCATAAAATATATACATAGCACTGAATATATACACTTCATGACCGCTAGGAAATGATTAAATGATTGACTATCAGAATAATTCGATACTGGAGTACGGAAATCGAATTAATATACTTATGTTATAGAAGATGACGCACAATATTAGCTTATGTGACTATTATTGTATCCTCAGAAATGGTACGGTAAATGGTAGAAATGATTCAATAAATTATATTCCCATCGAGTTGGCCTCTGTCAAAGCTGGGAGCTACCTATCGTTCCTCGAAAGTTCAAATTGGAATCGTCACAGCTCATCTCAAGGGGCCGCCGGTTCAAACTACATGGGGCGGAATATTATTTACATACAGAAAATGTCTTTGGCAAAATAATTCCGAATACATAGCGTTGTGAAAACCAGTGACACGCGGGGTTGAAAAATAGGAAATACTTTGGGTGCATAAATAACAAAATACATGGGTGTGTAAAATAACAAGTACATGGGGTGAGAAATCACTCACGCATGTGGTTAGAGTCCCGAGAACATGGAGTTGGGACATCAAAATGTGCTAACATATTGTAATGAGTATTATAAGGTTTGACCCTCCGGTCAGCGTTCTACGTGGTCAGCCGGGAGGTGTCATGTGCATTGGAGTCACCAGGGGCGAAGATGTTGGTGGTTGGTTGTGTTGATGTCGTCTAGACGGGGAGTTCAACTGCGGAGATTCACGTATCCTGAGGTGATCCGAATTCTTGGTGAGCATACATGGGGAGGACGAGAGATAAGTTAAAAGGGTGATGAAAGCGGAGGTAAGTGGGTTTAGGCCTAGAAAATAAAAAAGTTTGTATGGATAGATTTCATGCAATCGGCTTTAGGTAGGATGGACATAAGTACGGAGAGTGCAACAAACAGGCGTGAGTGGAGAATATTTGTGAGTGGTAAAGTTATAGCGCGGCTCTGATGCCCTTTTCGGCCATTGGCGTCTCGTTGAGGAACGGGATGGACGTGAGAGAAGCAGAGCCCTGTAATTTTGTCGCAGCAGAGGTAATCCAGTAGAAGCTGTCGGGCCCTGCTGAGACACTGGTCTCGGACCTCATTCCTGACCGAAGTGTGTGTTGCGGGGTCCTGGTCGGATCTTTTAGTGCGACAGTGCAAATTTTTGGTATTTGAGGACCAGACCCTTGTAAATCCCACCCCATGTATAAGGGATTCGTCCTTATACATGGGGTATAAGGACGAATCAATTCAAATCATAATTCTATGGTTTGTTTATTCTTCGGTTGCAGCCTCGATTTAAACACCATTGAGTAAGATGAAGCAACATACGTGTTATGATGACGAAAGTAAAATAACGTAATGATTGCTATTTATCATAATTTGGATATGAGAGAAAATGTTTGGACAGTTGATAATGCCATAGGAAAGGGTCAAAACAAATAAAAAAGTATTCATATCTGAGAACTGCAACGATCAGAGAAAAGTACAAGCGTCCTCAGGAGACTCCGCGCGCTTCAGCAAATGTCTTTAGGAGTTGTTTGAAGGCCATGCCGACTGGCATGCGTCAATGTATACTTTATCCGCTTTTTAAGTGAAATAAACTATCAATGTTTTATTATGTTGTTCGTTTTTCACGATTTGTTCATTTTCAATTGGTCTACAGGGTCGGGAGCGCCCTTTTATCTTGCAATTTGATCTGTCGTTGCGCTCCCGTATTTTCCGATTATTGACGTGTAATGTTATAGGATTCAGAGTTTACCCAATTAATTCAATTGTTTTTACCTGCAAGAATTAGGATCAAATGGCTCTTCTCACTTATTCCGTCATTGATGTTATTCCTTCCGGATATTATATTCTTGGCCTGAGCGCGGACATTCGATCTCCTAGAGTACGATGATTAAAGTCCTGAAATGACAACGATTTCTTTGTCGGAAAAAAGCCGACGTATAAAGTACGAAACAATGCAGATCTGTGAATTCACCACATCTCATCAAAACAATCTAAACTCTTTCGTAATTACAGGGCTGATAAAACTTGGCCTTTGATTAATTAAGATATGAGAACGAGTGGAAGTATAGATACCTTCATAATTAAACTAAAAGGATACCTACTTGAACTTCTACGTGGAGAAATTCTAAATCAGTTATTTACTTCTTTTATGCAATTTACCAGGTCTTCCATTTGTTATTCATCAGTACCAAATATTTTCCAATATCTTTTTTCCTGTTTCATATACTCACATTTCCTGTTATATCGTGCATCTATACAAACCGGCTGAATTATCATTATCAGTTCATTTTTATGGTACACTTAAATGTTTTTTTTTTATCATGGGCATGTGTAACAAATTGTCAACTATGAAGTTAATTTCAAAGTGTGTGATTCGTGCGCCAAAAATTTCATGAGTGAGCGTCATATTTAATCACATGTTTGATTTTTTTTTACTCTCTGTTTCTTCATTAAAGGTCAATGTGAACAGTATATTGTCATGATAAATCAAATATCAGTTGACCCAACTCATCTTGATAATGCTTCTATAAATCAATAGATAAGTGCAACCTTTTCTCTGGTCTTGACATGTTGAACAATGAAGAATAGATAGTGTCCTCCAACAATATCTATTGATTGTTTGGATGTAATTACTGAAATTTGTTGACTACGATTAGCTTAGGGTTAATTTTAATTATGATCAAAATGCGCATGTTGTTGTCAAAACAGCTGACGCTGATGAACAGTTGGTGCATATTATCGGTGTAAAAAACAGCATAGTTAACGAAGGAAGTAGACAAATACCTCTTGCTTGGGTGCAACAGATTGCATGTTTCTTCCTGGCTCAGAAGTCACACAAAAAACTCTTCTGCGAGCGGTTTTGCAGATAGTTCCATGAAGACCGTTGGCCGGCATGACGCTGCACAACCTCGCATCCTGTTGCACACACCAAGCAGCTCGAGCAACTCAAATGCCAACAGCATCTCTGTCGTCGACCGTAGGAAGTGGCCGTCGCGATAACACTGTGTTGCCAACGAACTCTGTATCCTTCCAGATTCATTGCGCCGCTGCTGTCTTCCAGAGCCGACCCCTTGCATGGCTTTGTCCAGTCAGTTGTTGCTTGGCTGTCGGGTGATTCGGTGGTCGTGTGGTGAGGCTCCTCCCGCCTGTTCGTGTCATCCAAGCTCAACAGGTGAGATTCTTGGCGTCCTCCACTTCTAGTATAGACGTTCAGAAACATTTTTGCCGATGCTTCATGCTGATTTTGGTGAAAGAAACTCCGTTCAGAAGTGAGAAAAACACGAAGCCAAGTGAATGCATGATTGCGCCTGGTTAAGCTTAAAATAAGGCATGCAATTATTCTCTCCACATACGAGCAGAAGTGTACTTTATTACTCGGGAATTCTAACGAGAAATTGCTTGAAATTGTATTCATGAGCAGCAACATGGATTTGTTTGGACATTGAAAACGAGAGCCCTGTTAGACCAGCTTCCTGGCTCTGGCTCTCTCATTGGGTTAGAAGAGAGCCCTGTTAGACCAGCTTCCTGGCTCTGGCTCTCTCATTGGGTTAGAAGAGAGCCCTGTTAGACCAGCTTCCTGGCTCTGGCTCTCTCATTGGGTTAGAAGAAAACCCTGTTAGACCAGCTTCCTGGCTCTGGCTCTCTCATTGGGTTAGAATAGAGCCCTGTTAGACCAGCTTCCTGGCTCTGGCTCTCTCATTGGGTTAGAAGAGAGCCTTGTTAGACCAGCTTCCTGGCTCTGGCTCTCTCATTGGGTTAGAAGACAGCCCTGTTAGACCAGCTTCCTGGCTCTCTCATTGGGTTAGAATTACATTAAGCCAAAAAGCTTTGACTAAACTGTTTAAACAAATTTAAGAGCTTAATGAATTATTCCTGTCAACATTACCCAGCATCAGCGTTAGCTTTTCAATCCATGATTACGAAATTCTATTTTTATTTTTTGAATCAGCATTCATAATTTTCTTAGTCTCTTTGACTTATGTTGGAGTGCAACATTTCAAATTTTATTTAATTCATTTTGAGCAGGTGACCTCCTTCGCTATTAATTCTGCCGTCAGTATCAAATGAACACAAGACCGCGTTTTGAATTGCCCTTAAACATCTAGTGTCTATTAAACGTAGAATAGAAAGTTAAAGAATATTATCAAAGGAAATATGTTGTCAAAGGAACCAACTTGCACACCCGTTCGAGAGGCGACAGGCGGCTCCTGCTGTTTATTTCAACTTATTTTGGCCGCGGTATCGCACTTGACAGAACGGCCGCAGTATCGCACTTGACAGAACGGCCGCAGTATCGCACCTGACAGAACGGCCGCAGTATCGCACTTGACAGAACAGCCGCAGTATCGCACTTGACAAGACGGCCGCAGCATCGCACTTGAAAGGACGGCCGCAGTATCGCACTTGCCAGAACGACTCCGTCGTGGTTTACAGATGGGCTCCGTTTCCGAAGAACGGCTCATTTTTCTTCATTTTTTTTTTCACGCATGCTTAATCATAACCTTCCGCTAAGTATTATAACAGTCAGACTTTGTTAAAGAAAGAGTGTTATGATGGATTATTTTTTTCTAATCTGAAGGATCAAAGTGATAGAGTAAAACATTGAAGACGATTGAAAAAAAAAACGTTTATCCCTCGCCTCATAAAGTTAAGGGTTTGTGACCAGCATCGCTCAAACAATTGTTCAAGTGGAGGAAAAATAATCGGAGGCAATCAGTCAGTCATGAAAAAATATGGAAAATTGGGTTCCAAAAATGTTTTCTGTTTCAGGACATTAGGCATAAGTTGGTAGACAAATTTATTGCAGTTTGTGATTATTCTCGTCAAATGGTAGGTCAAAAGCGATGCTTTCAATAACTGACTTGGAAGGGTAAACCAGTTGAGTCAGTCAAACGGGGCTTGCCGATGCACTGGAAAGCCCCCCATCCGGCGTGTTTCCCTTCTCATTTGAGGTCCTGCTGTGAACCGACCTGCACAAGACAGCGCCATTTTGGCACGATTGGAGAATTATTTTAAACTAATTGATGAATTGGTTATTGAAAAGATTGGAAGAACGAATGGTTCTCAGTGATAGAGTTTGTAAGCAAGCATATTAGCGCAAGACTCATTTACTGCTGTGCCTAACAGCATAAAATACAGAACATGTGTGTCGTGTTCACATCTTAATTCGGCCCGATTAAAGGAAAGGAATAACGCAAACGTAAACAATTCAATGACCATTTAGTTAGGGCACGCTCGAGCCAGGGTGATTATACTGTAGAGAGGTTTACGTGAGTGCAATCTCGGTCAAAGGGAAAACTCTGAGTGTGTCTAAATAAAAACGACGCAGCCATAGAAACAACCGACATTATACACACTGAGATGTTAACAAGTTCTTGGATTTACTAGGTAGGTAACTTAGACTGACCGACACGAGGTCAGAAACGGGCCCCTACCATCTACTGTAATCGCCCATCACCTGAGCCTTTGGCGTAGACTGTACCGTTGGACCAAACTTCATGTCGCCATCATCCATATTGGGCCCTGTTGCTGACTCTTTGGCGTAGACTGTATCATTGGACCAAACTTCATGTTGCCATCATTCATATTGGGCCCTGTTATTGACTGGCGTAGACTGTACCATTGGACCAAACTTCATGTTGCCATCATCCATATTGGGCCCTGTTACTGACTCTTTGGCGTAGACTGTACCGTTGAACCAAACTTCATGTTGCCATCATCCATATTGGGCCCTGTTACTGACTCTTTGGCGTAGACTGTACCATTGGACCAAACTTCATGTTGCCATCATCCATATTGGGCCCTGTTACTGACTCTTTGGCGTAGACTGTACCGTTAAACCAAACTTCATGTTGCCATCATCCATATTGGGCCCTGTTACTGACTCTTTGGCGTAGACTGTGCTATTGGACCAAACTTCATGTTGCCATCATCCATATTGGGCCCTGTTACTGACTCTTTGGCGTAGACTGTACCGTTGAACCAAACTTCTTGTTGCCATCATCCATATTGGGCCCTGTTACTGAGTCTTTGGCGTAGACTGTACCATTGGACCAAACTTCATGTTGCCATCATCCATATTGGGCCCTGTTACTGACTCTTTGGCGTAGACTGTACCATTGGACGAAACTTCATGTTGCCATCATCCATATTGGGCCCTGTTGCTGACTCTTTGGCGTAGACTGTACCATTGGACCAAACTTCATGTTGCCATCATCCATATTGGGCCCTGTTGCTGACTCTTTGGCGTTGACTGAAACATTGGACCAAACTTCAGGTTGCCATCATCCATATTGGGCCCTGTTGCTGACTCTTTGGCGTAGAGTGTACCGTTGAACCAAACTTCATGTTGCCATCATCCATATTGGGCCCTGTTACTGACTCTTTGGCGTAGACTGTACCGTTGAACCAAACTTCATGTTGCCATCATCCATATTGGGCCCTGT
>SDVV010012344.1:0-15494 GCA_016164225.1 Gammarus roeselii
GTTACGATTGAGCCGTGGTTCCACACAAATCCAGCTTGCAAGATTGTAGATTTCCGGTCACGTTTTTCAAGTTTGGTATCATTTCTACGTCGTTCAATATTGGTCAATTTACACGTGGCATAGATTCAATTAGTTTATTGTTATTTTTCTGCGTTGGTTTTTATCAATACCCTTCCGCTCTGTTTTACTTACCCCTGCAGTAACTCCTTCATTAATTTTTTTCTATTGCGAGCTATCGCACACATAGTAAAAGATGCAATATAAATAGGTGACTGAAACATTCCTTCAAATGAGAATCACCCAAGAGTATATATGACTCACTCGTAGTGGTCGGATGCTTGATATTGAATTTTAGGCAATGTTCTGTGTATTTTTCAGTCGTTTATTTCATATGTGTATAATACCTATAGGTAGTTGGCGAGTTGATGTTTGTATTTTGGGTTGAAGCAGCAGCTTCGTTACGAGAATCTATCTACCCTATAAGGCATTATCCAGGTTTGAGCCAGATATATCGGTGTTCCATTGACGCGGCGTTCCAATAGCGAGAGTACCTGAACGATATGGATTTATTGTAAGTACCTATATTGTGTTATGTATACCTAGTAATGATTGGTTGATTTATGTTTAATTTGTAGTGTTTTTGGGATTTTGAAAAGTTATCTCATACAGTTATAGAAGTTTTTATGATATTTTAGAGTTGCATCTTCAATGTAGCACACTATTTCAGTCATACTGTAATTGGTCGGTTAGTGCATCATTTTGGTATTTGTATGTATATATGACATTCTGTTATGATTGAGCCCTGGTTACTTCAGTTAGAGAAATGTTAATCAAACCCTGTTTTGGAGTGAGTTGGAGAGTAATTCAATCAGATTTTGTTTATACTAAAGCGTGTTCGTGTAGAAGTATTCCACACTATTTACTATAGGTTTCAGCGTATGTTGCTCACATGTCCTGGTATCTTACTTACGTCAGTTGTTTGGTTGGTTACATGCATTTTTTTCTCGTTCGTGACGATTTTTAATGTATGTTTTGGGTATGGTAGTAATAGATCTTCTTGCTTTGTTATAACTCGAGAATTTTAGTATGTGTCTTTCAGTTTTGTATGTTCTCTGTACAGTTTACATCTTCGATGCAAGGTATTGCTTTTTTTTATACAATATCGGAATATTAAGATATATTACGTTTATATCTGTAATGTAGATCATTATTGCAGGTATAATTTTGTTACAAGTTGTATGTTGTTAATGTTTTATATATCTCCTTACATCCTGGTACGTTTGACGTGGTTATAATAAATATAGAAGTTCCCATTTGTTACAAACTCGGTCTTGCTGTTAGGTTTTTGTTTGTTTATTGTAGGACCATTCTTCAATATTTAGGAGGAGTTAGAGGTGTCCCATAGGCAAAAAGCCTGTTGTGTTTTTGCCGATTTGTGTAAGTAGACCGATTTTGTATGCTGTATACCATTGTGTATTACATTTTTTATGTGAATTAGAGCAGAGTAGAGCATCTTGTTTGACTTTTTTTGTTGTTGTTGTTGATGTCGTATGATTTTTCCACGATAATCGTAGGAATGTATGTTTGTGAGGTGTAAGTCCGTGCTGCATCTTTGTGGAATTTATATCATTATACCATAGCAAGTGTTTAATGTAACGTTTTAGAAGACGATTTACTGGATGGTGGGGTCCTGGGGTAGAAGTGGTTTACACTCTTTGGTTGTCATTTGGAGTTCATCTATGTTCAAGGTGAGTTTGTAGTTCTTGTGGATGTCGGTTTTAAGTTCCATGGTTTGTTAGAGAGGCTATGCGACAAGCTGCTATTCGTTGTAGTGGTTCACTTAGGTCATCAGTGAACAGATGCCCAGATTTTTATGGCCACACTCTTTGAGACTCATGTCAGCCCCATTGTGAAAACTGTACTTGTGTTGAGATTCTTTGTTATGTCCAGGATGTTACTCTGCTCGACGCTGTTCAGAGACGATGGACTAAACAGATGCATGGTTTGTCCGAGGTTTTGCACCATGACTAGGTGATACCTTTAAAATTTGTTATAGATCAGTGGTAGCTTATTGAGACGTCACCTAATAAAGCATTGTAGAGTTCGTTGTTATGACACAGTGGGCTTTGATTTATTCTACCAGCGACATAATATATTTGCTGATTTTGTAATTTGTTATAGATTGTAACAGGTATCGTAGTAAAAAAACATTATTCGCATGAACTCAGTGGTAAATGTCAGATAGGTATGGCTATTATGTTATGATATGATCTTATTCATAAACCAGATCACGGGGGATATTGGAGTAGGATTTATCATCTGGGTGTGGTAGGATACACCGTATATAATAGTTAATCATTGTCGGTTATGGTAAAGTAGAGAATCCTATTTAGCTATTTTATAGTTGTTGATGTATGTTTTGATTGATTATCAGAGGAAAATATCTGTATTTAATATAAATACGCCTAATTATCATGGAATGTTGGGTATAAAATACGTTTAATTGGATGTAATGATCCAAAATATTGTTAGCGTTTTATCTCTCGACATTGGATTTGGGTTCGGTTTCATGTCGTCCTGGAGAGTTAATCTACCGGATTTGTGTAGAGTTAATGTTAAAATTCTTCAATAATTTGATGTAAAGCTCAATTATAGTACCCGCTCGTATGTTTTTACTAGATGCTTGTTCCCGCAAGTCTTACTTATATAAATGTTTGTGATACGTTTGCAGTTGTACACCTAGAAGTTATTGAATAATCCAGGCTTTGTTATGAGATTGCGTTCCAATTCAGAATATCTGTATTATTTGAGCGTTAACAATATCCACTATAGCATTTTTCACTGAAGGTTTGTGATGATGGCCGTAAACCTACCTTAGAAGACTATTTACTGCAACCTAATCTAACCAAGGAATATTTTTTTTCCCCCCGTTTTCATACTTATGTCATGTATTCCTTCATTGATATAAGCTTTTATCTTGTCAAATATATCCACTTAACCCTGTAGTTTTACCATAGTTTAGCATATTGTGTGCCTACATTTTTATATTTTTTCACTTTGCTTGTTACAAGTCCAGTAATTTCGATTAATTTTAAGAAATGTTAGGTATTCGCTCGTTAGTAGACTGTCAAGTTCGAAACGTTTATGTAAGCTTACCGCATATATCAGTAATTTTTACGGGTGTTAGAGCATTAGCAAGTTTTATGTATGGTTCTACTATTAGAATAAGATTTTTTTGTTGTAATGTTGGATGTGTTGCTCCGACCATTCTTGTCTATTAAAACTAATATTGAATAAATCCACTATAGCATATTTACAACAGATCTGTTATGTAAGGTCCGCAGTCAACAAGATCTAGGATATAAATCGGGCCTAAGGTAAATAATTAGCGAAATATATATCAATGTATTACCACATAGATCAAATATCAATGAATGCAAAAAGGGTTACCATACACTGCCAAATACATTGATACCTAGGCGGCCTAACCTATTCTAACCAAGAGTCGTGTATTTTTATCCAATTTGATGCTTATGAATGATATTGATATGTATGAAACTCTCCACTTGGGCTGTATATTTAACAAATCAAAAGCAGTCTGATTACATTTCTTCAATTTGATCCAGCAAATATCCTTCTGCAGATGTTTAAATTTCAGAATTTTATCGATATCTCTGTTACATGTTTGGATGAGACTCAGCAGGTAGGATCCGAGAGAACTAATGCACATCAATTTATTTCACTTTTTCAATGTGGAACAGTTTCACGCGATATTAGGTTCAAAGATCTAGTCATCCTAACCAACAGAGAGAACCCATTTTCAAACTTAGATGGTTTGAATGTTACAGGTATTTCATATTGTTCTTGATTTGACACAATTCTACATCATTTTACCATGTTATTCACACCCACCATAACCTCACCTAACCTTATGTATGGTATTCAGTCATTTATAAATACATATGAACCCCTCCAGACGACTCTAGATATCCATACATAGTATTCATTCCATTGTCACTCTCGACCCATATTAGTTAGCAGAGACACCCCATTTCCAAACTTGGATGGATTGAATGCTACAGGGAATTCAAATTTCTACCCAGTCTCATACAAATGGACACATGGTCTCACACTAAGTTTTTTTTTATTTTACTTCAATATCTCCACTTGGCTCTACAACCTTTGACGGCTTGCATCTCTAATTTGCCTTTAATTTCCTATAATTTTCATATTCTTGACGATGACTTCGTTTCAATTTCTGATCGGACTCAGATTTATATCCTCTCAATCTGTAAAACATCTAGATCACTTACCTCGGGATAGGTTTATGGCATCATTTTACGCCTTGAAACATATTCTTCTACTGTTTTCGACAATTCGATGTTACCTCCGACCGACACGATGTTTGCAAATCTTTGCATAACCTCTGAGTTTAAGATAATATAATCATTTCATTGAGGATTTACACAGTCTTATTTGTATTTATCGGCATTATTTTCAGACCTTACTGGCATCATCAATGAGATTTACCTCGTTTTTTTATTTGAAGCAGCATGGTTTGTACAACCAACCATACACATCATCACTATGTTTCAGTTTCCTCTCAAAATCTTTCATATACTCTATCGTAGCTTTGATGCGAATCGTGAATGCTGTTCCGTTCCCGTGAGTTCCACAAATGTATTGCTTCTTCTTCTTGAACCTTAACTGTTTGAATCTTCTCCAATTCAAAGTGATTATAATCTACATAATTGAAAAATTTTGCATACGATTCAGATTTTCTTTTGCTCTTAGGTATAATTTGTCTTCCACTACATCAGCTTTATTACAGTCATGATGATGATTTTTCCACATGGATTAGATCAATTTCGAGATTTGTTTTCTTAGTTCCTCTAATTTTTGTTACATACGACTGTAACGCGCCGACATCAGTTACCCGAAGCTGACTTCATTTTTCCTGCATCCATATATGAATGATATCTCCCACTCTTTTGGGTCGTGTTTTACCTATTCAGAGATAACTGATATTTTCAACACCAGTCAATATTTGTTTAATCCTACTCATATCATTTTCGGAGATTTCTTCTTCCAACGCTTGTAAAAAAACTTTGAGATATGAATATTCATTTTTGTTTATCCTATGACGAAACGTGTGTTTTCGCTTGATCTCAACGTAACACTGACCCCATTTTCGGTATGCAGCTAGCTATTATAGGTTGATTACAAGTTGTTTTTCGCAAAACATTAGGCCTAACATTGCTCGCCTAAATCATCAACTGTGTATGTATGTATGTGTATAGGGCTGTGTACGTATGTGAATGTGTACGTTCAAGCGTATGTACGGGTTACAAGAGTTACAAATGTATAATATAAAATGTAAAATTCAAAATTTCTATAAATTTTCAAATTTTCGAAGGCTGACAGAGTCAAGTCGGTCTATTGAAGTGATAACTTGGTTACTTGAGTAAGGTGTTATCGCTCAAAAATTGGAAAATTTATCGAAATTTTGAATTTTACATTTTATGTTATACATTTGTAACTCATGTAACCCGTACATACGCTTGAACGTTCACATTCACATACGTACACAGCCCTATACACATACATACATACACAGTTGATGACCTAGACGAGCAATGTTAGGCCTAATGTTTTGTGAAAAACAACTTGTAATCCACTTATAATAGCTAGCTGCATACCGCAAATGAAGTCGGTGTTACGTTGAGATCAAGCGGAGACACACGTTTCGTCATAGACTAAACAAAAATGACTATTTATACCTCAAAATTTATTTACAAGTGTTGGGAGAAGGAATCTCCGAAGACGATATGAGTAGGATCGAACAAATATTGACTAGTGTTAAAAATATCAGTTATCCCAGGATAGGCAAAACAAGAATAAAAAAAGTGGGAGACATCATTCAAAAATGGATACGGGAAAAATGAAGTCGGCTTTGGGTACCTGAAGCAAACGCGTTGAAGTCGTATGTAACAAAGATTAGGGGAACTAGGAAAACAAATCTCGAAATTGATATGATCCAAGTGGAAAAATCATCATCATGACTGTAATAAAGCTGATGTAGTGGAAAACAAATTATACTTAAGAACAAAATACAATTTGGATCGTATGCAAAATTTCTCAATGATGAAGATCAAAATTACTTTGAATTGGGGAAGCTTCGAATAGTTAAGGCTCAAGAAGAAGAAGCAATACATTTGTGGACTCACGGGAACGGAACAGCCTTCAGTATTCGCATCAAAGCTATGATAGAGTATATGAAAGATTTTGATAGAAAACTGAAACATAGTGATGATGGGTATGGTTGGATGTACAAACCATACTGCTTCATCTCATAAAACGAGGTATATGTCATTGATGATGCCCGTAAGGTCTGTAAATACTGCCGATAAAAACTAATAAAACCATGTAAATTCACAATGAAATGATTATATTATCCTAAACTCAAAGGTTAAGCAAAGACTCGCAAACATCGTGTTGGTCGGATGTAACATCGAATTGTCGAAAACATTAGAAGAATATGCTTCAAGGCGTGAAATGATGCCATGAATCTATCTCGAGGTAAATGATCTAGATGTTTTACAGATTGGGTGGATATAAATCAGAGTCCGAGCAGATCTCGAAACGAAGTCATCGTCAAGAATATGAAAATTATAGGAAATAAAGGCAAATCAGAGATGCAAGTCGTCAAAGGATGTAGAGCCAAGTGGAGATATTGAAGTAGAAGAAGAAAAGCGTAGTGTGAGACCATGAGTCCGTTTGTATGAGACTGGGTACAATTTAAATTCCTTGTGGCATTCAATCCATCCAAGTTCGAAAAAGGGGCCTTTCTGCTTACTAATATGGGTCGAGAGAGACAACGAAATTAATAACATGTATGCTAAAGTGATGTTTAGAGTCGTCTGAAGGGGTTCATACGTATCTATATATAAATGACTGAATACCATACATAACGTTAAGTTAGGCTATTATGGGTGTGAATAAAATGTTAAAATGATGTAAAATTGTGGCAAATCAACGATAATATGAAATACCTGTGAAATTCAAATCATCTGAGTTTGAAAATGGGTCCTCTCTGCCAACAAATATGAGTTGAGAGGGACAACGAAACGAAAAACATATATGTTAAAGTGATATTTAGAGTCGTTTGGAGGGCTTCATATGTATATAATAATGACTGAATACCATACATAAAGTTATGTTTGGTTAGGTTTTGATGGGTGTGAATAACATGTAAAAAATCATGAATCATATGAAAGAAGGGATAACAATCAAAACAAACTATGTAACTTGCATATGAAAATGGATGAAAATTTCTAGATCAAAATTGGAAGTGTATATCAAAACTGCAAATGATAGATCAAAATATAGCGCCACATGGAGAGGATGGATATGAATATTTAATAACTCGATGAAAAAGTATTATATGTATGCATGAAAAGTCGATCGATAACACATAATTCTTGGTTAGAAATGGTTAGGTTAGGTTAGGCGAAGATGAATAGTTCGCTTCCCCTAACATCACGTGAAGCTGGTCCACATTAAATATCTTGTAATAAAAACAAGGAACTTTATTCTAATGGAAAATCATAGATCAGAGGTAAAATGCTACTTATGTTAAACGACCCTGTACATGCATACATATGTGAGTAAATGTCTACTATGTGTCGGTATTGACCCCTGTATACGCCGTCATTAAACCGTGACCGGCCCTGAATATGCGTAAAAAGCGTGTATGTGTGTACCTGGTGTGTGACATTCAAAAAGCAACGTAAAATTGAACCGTGTGAAGGGGATTTGATATGTACTCTGCACAAAATAATGACTAAATATCATACATAATCATCAAACTTGAATGAAAATATATAACATGTCGTTTATCTATTCATAGTACATTGCTCTACGACCACCATCAGAAACATATTCCTGTCATGTATCTATTCATTGTATATTGCTCCACGACCATCATCAGTAACATATGCCTGTCATGTATCTATTCATAGTACATTACTCCACGACCACCATCAGTAACATCTACCTGCCATGTATATGTTCATCGTACATCACTCCATGACCACCATCAGTGACATTGGGCTGTCATGAATCCATTCATAGTACATTACTCCACGACCATCATCAGTAACATTTCCCTGTCATGTATCTATTCATAGTACATTACTCCACGACCACCATCAGTAACGTATGCCTGTCATGTATCTGTTCATGGAACATTACTCCACGACCGTCATCAGTTACATTTGCCTGTCATGTATCTATGCATAGTATATTACTGCACGCCCACATATCCCTATCATGCATCTATTCATAGTTCATTACTCCACGACCACCATCAGTGACATATGCCTGTCATGTATCTATTCATAGTACATTATTCCACTACCACTTTTAGTGAAATATGCCTGTCATGTATCTATTCATAGTAGATTACTGCACGACCAACATTAGTAATATATGCCTGTCCTGTATCTATTCATAGTACATTACTCCACGACCACCATCAGTAACATATGTCTGTCATAGATCTATTCATTGTACAATACTCCACAACCTCCATCAGCAACATATCCCTATCATGCATCTATTCATAGTTCATAACTCCACGACCTCCATCAGTAACATATCCCTATCATGTATCTATTCAAAGTATTTTACTTAACGACCACCATCAGTGACATACAGTATGCCTATCATGTATCTATTCAAAGTACATTACTCCACGACCACCATCAGTAATTTTTGCCTGTCATGTATCGACTCATTGTGCATTAATATACCACCACTATCAGTAACATATGCCTGTTATGTATGTTTTCATAGTACATTACTCAACGACCACCACCAGTAACATGTGCCTATCATGTACATTACTCCACGACCACCATCAGTGACATAGGCCTGTCATGTTTCTATTCAAAGTACATTACTCCACGACCACCATCAGTAACATATGCCTGTCGTGTATCTATTCATAGTTCATTACTCCACGACCACCATCAGTAACATATGCCTGTCGTGTATCTATTCATAGTTTATTACTCCACGACCACCATCAGTAACATATGCCTGTCATGTATCTATTCTTAGTACATTACACCACGACCATCATCAGTAACATATGCCTGTCATGTATCTATTCAAAGTACATTACTTCACGATCACCATCAGTGACAGATGCGTGTCATGTATCTATTCATAGTACATCAATCCACGACCACCATCAGTGACATATGCCTGTCATGTATCTATTCATAGTACATTACTCCTCGGCCACCATCAGTAACACATGCTTGTCATGTCTCTATTCATAGTTCATTACTCCACAACCATCATCAGTGACATATGCTCGTCATGTATCTATTCATAGAACATTACTCCACGACCACCATCAGCAACATATGCCTGTCATGTATCTATTCATAGTACATTACTCCACGACCAACATCAGTGACATATGGCAGTCATGTATCTATTTATTCAAAACACAATACTCCACGACCACCATGAGTAATATATCCCAGTCATGGATCTATTCATAGTACACTACTCCACGACCGCCATCGGTAACACATGCCTGTCATGTATCTGTTCATTGTACATTACTCCACGTCCTCCATCAGCAACATATCCCTATCATGCATCTATTCATCGTTCATGACTCGAGGAACTCCATTAGTATCATATCCCTATCATGTATCTATTCAGAGTATATTACTTCACGACCACCATCAGTGACATATGCTTATCATGTGTCTATTCAAAGTACATTACTCCACGACCACCATCAGTAATATATGCCTTTCATGTATCTACTCATTGTGCATTAATATACGACCACCATCAGTAACACATGCCTTTCATGTATGTTTTCATAGTACATTACTCAACGACCACCGTCAGTAACATGTGCCTGTCATGTATCTATTCATAGTACATTACTCCACGAACACCATCAGTGATATATGCCTGTCATGTATCTATACATAGTATATTACTCCATTACCCCCATTAGGGAAATATGCCTGTCATTTATCTATTCATAGTACATTACTCCACGACCACCATCAGTAACATATGCCTGTCATGTATGTATTCATAGTACATTACTCCACGACCACCATCATTAACATATGCCTATCATGTATCAATTCATAGTACATTACTTCACGACCTCCATCAGTAACATATGCCTGTCAAGTATGTATTCATAGTACATTACACCACGACCACCATCATTAACATTTGCCTGTCATATATCAATTCATAGTACATTACTCCACGACCACCATCAGTAAAATATGCCTGTCGTGTATCTATTTATAGAACATTACTCTATGACCACCATCAGTAACGTATGCCTATCGTATATCTATTCATAGTACACTACTCAACGACCACCATCTGTAACATATGCCTGTCATGTATCTATTCCTAGTACATACTCCACGACCATCATCAGTAACATATGCCTGTCTTGTATCTATTCATAGTACATTACTCCACCACCATCAGTAACATATGCCTGCTATGTATCTATTCATAGTATATTACACCACGACCACCATCATTAACATTTGCCTGTCATGTATCTATTCATATTACCTTACTCCGCGACCACCATCAGTAAAATATGCCTGTCATGTATCTATTCATAGTACATTACACCAGGTCCATCATCAGTAACAGATGCCTGTTATGTATACATTCATAGTACATTACAACACAACCACCATCAGTGACCTATGCCTGACAGGTATCTATTTAGAGTACATTACTCCACGTCCATCATCAGCATCATATGCCTGTCATGTATCTTTCATAGTACATTACAACACGTCCTGAACCAGTAACAAATCCCTATCATGTATCTATTTATAGTACATTACACCATGACCACCATCAATAAAATATGCCTGTCATGTATCTATTCTTTGTACATTACTCCACGACCTCCATCAGTATCATATTCCTAACATGTATCCATTCATAGTACATTACTCCACGACCACCATCAGTAACATATGCCTGTCATGTATCTATTCAAAGTACATTACTCCACGACCACCATCAGTAACATATGCCTGTCGTGTATCTATTTATAGAACATTACTCTACGATCACCATCAGTAACGTCTGCCTGTCGAGTATCTATTCATAGTACACTACTCAACGACCACCATCTGTAACATATGCCTGTCATGTATCAATTCATAGTACATTACTCCACGACCATAATCAGTAAACATATGCCTGTCTTGTATCTATTCATAGTACATTACTCCACCACCATCAGTAACATATGCCTGCTATGCATCTATTCATAGTACATTACACCACGACTACCATCATTAACATTTGCCTGTCATGTATCTATTCATATTACCTTACTCCGCGACCACCATCAGTAACATATGCCTGTCATGTATCTATTCATAGTACATTACACCACGTCCATCATCAGTAACATATGCCTGTTATGTATACACTCATAGTACATTACAACACAACCACCATCAGTGACATATGCCTGACAGGTATCTATTTAGAGTACATTACTCCACGTCCACCATCAGCATCATATGCCTGTCATGTATCTTTCATAGTACATTACAACACGACCTGAACCAGTAACAAATCCCTATCATGTATCTATTCATAGTACATTACACAATGACCACCATCAATAAAATATGCCTGTCATGTATCTATTCTTTGTACATTACTCCACGACCTCCATCAGTTTCATATTCCTATCATGTATCCATTCATAGTACATTACTTCACGACCACCACCAGTATCATATGCATGTCATGTTTCTATTCAGAGTCCATTACTCCACGACCACCATCAGTAATATATGATTGTCATGTGTCTATTCATAGTACATTACCACTCGATCATCAACAGTGACATATGCCTGTCATGTATCTGTTCATAGTACATTACTCCACGACCGCCATCAGTGACATATGCCTGTCATGTATCTATTCATAGTACATTACTTCACGACCACCATCAGTAATATATGCATATCATGTAGTTATTCATAGTTCATCACACGACCATCATCAGTAACATGTGTCTGTCATGTATCTATTCAGAGTACATTACTCCACGACCACCATCAGTAACATATGCCTGTTATGTATTTATTCATAGTGCATCACTCCACGACCACCATCAGTAACATATGCCAGTCATGTATCTATTTAAAGTACCTTACTCCACGACCACCATCAGTGACACATACCTGTCATAAATTTATTCATAGTACATTAATCCACGACCATCATCAGTAACATTTGCCTGTCATGCTCCTATTTAGAGTACATAACTCCACGTCTACCATCAGCAACATATGCCTGTCATTTATCTTTTATAGAACATTACAACACGACCTCCATCAGTAACATATCCCTATCATGTGTCTATTCATAGTACATTACACCGCGACTACCATCAGTAAAATATGCCTGTTATGTATCTATTCGTTGTACATTACTCCACGACCACCATCAGTGACACATGCCTGTCATAAATCTATTCATAGTACATTAATCCACGGCCATCATCAGTGACATATGCCTGTCATGCTCCTATTAAGAGTACATAACTCCACGTCTACCATCAGCAACATATGCCTGTCATTTATCTTTCATAGAACATTACTTCACGACCACCATCAGTAACATATGCCTGTCATAGATCTATTCATAGTACATTACTCAACGACAACCATCAACAAACATTTGCCTGTCACGTTTCTATTCATAGAACAATAGTCGACGACCGCTGTCTGTAACATTTGCCTGTCCTGTATCTATTCAGAGTTCATCACTCCACGACCACCATCAGTAACATATGCCTGTCATGTGTCTATTCACAGTACATTACCCCACGACCATCATCAGTGACATATGCCTGTCATGTATCCATTCATAGTACATTACTCCACGGCTAACATCAGTTACATATGCCTGTCATGTATCTATTAATAGTACATTACTTCACGACCTCCATCAGCAACATATCCCTACCATACTTCTATTCATAGTACATTACTCCAGGACCACTATCGTAACATATGCCTGTCATGTATCTATTCATAGTACATTACTTCACAACCACCACAACAAACATATGCTTGTCATGTTTCTATTCATAGTACATTACCTGACGACCGCCATCAGTAACATATGCCTGTCATGTATTTATTCATTGAACATTACCCCACGATCATCATCAGTAACATATGCCTGTCATGTATCTATTCATAGTACATTACTCACCGACCACTATCAGTAACATATCGCCGTCATGTATCCATTCATAGTACATTACTCCACGTCCACCATCAGTAACATATCCCTGTCATTCATCTATTCATAGTACATTAATCGACGACCACTATTAGTAACATGTGCCTGTCCTGTACATTACTCCACGACCACCATCAGTAACATATGCCTGTCATGTATCTGTTCATAGTATATTACTCCACGCCCACATATCCCTATCATGCATCTATTCATAGTTCATCACTCCACGACCACCTTCAGTAACATCTGCCTGTCATGTATGTTTTCATTGTACATCACTCAACGACCACCATCAGTAACATATATCTATCATGTATCTATTCATAGTACATTACACCACGACCACCATCAGTAAAGTATGCCTGTCATGTATCTATTCGTTGTACATTACTCCACGACCTCCATCAATAACATATCCCTATCATGTATCCATTCATATTTTACCGTACTTCACGACCACCACCAGCATCATATGCCTGTCACGTTTCTATTCATAATACAATACTCGACGACCGCTATCTGTAACATATGCCTGTCCTGTATCTATTCAGAGTACATTACTCTACGACCACCATCAGTAACATATGCTTGTCATGTATCTATTCATAGTACATTACCCCACGATCATCATCAGTTACATATGCCTGTCATGTATCTATTCATAGTACATTACTCCATGACCACCACCAGTGACATTTGGCTGTGATGTATCTATTCATAGTACATAACTACACGACCATCGTCAGTAACATATCCCTGTCATGCATCTATTCATAGTACATTACACCACGGCCATCATCAGTAACCTATGCCTGTCAGGTATCTATTCATAGTATATAACTTCACGACCACCATCAGTAACAAATCCCTGTCATGTATCTATTCATAGTATATTACTCCACGACCACCATCAGTATCATATGCCTGTCATGTATCTGTTCATAGTACATCAGTCTACGACTACCACCAGAAACGTATGCCTGTTATGTTTCTATTCATGGTACATTACTCGACGACCACCATCAGTGACATATGCCTGTCATGTATCTATTCATAGTACATTACTCCAAGACCACTATCAGTAACATATCGCCGTCATGTATCTATTCAAAGTACATCACTTCACGTCCATCATCAGTAACATATCTCTGTCATTCATCTATTCATAGTACATTACTCCACGACCACCACCCAACACATCACTACATCGCCCTCTCTGCACATCAGTTCTTTGCGCTCCCCGCACATCACTCCATCGCCATCTCTGCACATCAGTTCATCGCACTCGAAAGGCTCAGCACAGAGCAAAGCATCACATCCTTAGGAACTTCGATTCCTGCTACAGCTGCGCTTGTCCGACGAACCCCGCGCCAAGTAAGCTGTAACCGCAGCCTTCCTGCCTTGCCAACAAAGCCCGCGCGCCCTTCGCCCTCACCTCTCAGCTGACCTGGACCAAGGGGGGCCTTCAAGAGTCGGCCTTGCCTGGACACACCCCATCACAGCTGATTTGGATACTCGTGTCAATCCTGGACTTGACTCTGGACATCGTACAAAAAAAAATCATCTGTGGAAGACTCTTTCAAGCTACAGGTTGTCTGGTTATCAAAGTAGTGTTTCAATTCATGTCTACATTAGTGTTTCAATGCGTGTATACTTAAATGTGCTCGATGATGCGCACTCGAAACATTTTATCCTACATTTAAATAGCACTTGTTACAATATTGCTTTATTGCCGAAATATTTCTTAAAGTGACGATAAATAGTGTATTATGAGTGTCAAGCGCCAAAAGAAAATTAGGTTCTCTTGTGCTGAGATGACCAGAAACTTATCCCACAAGTGACTTACTCTGTCGGCATCATCAGACTGACGCCGACTAACATCAGAAAAAAAAAAAGATTTCCACTCTGTAAAAACAAGTGTCATTAGTTCCATTGTGTTCTATTAGCTCGATTTCTATCTTAACTTAGTTTATGTTTATTTCAGCTGTGCTCATATTACCTGTTTGTATTTTATCAATGTTATTGAGGGTATTGGTATATTGATTTCGAACATCTCGAATGAAACTGCTATTGTCACTGCATAATTATAATTATAACTTGAAAACGCATTTCCGCACTGGTTGGGCAAATCTGTTAGG
>SDVV010012345.1:0-15494 GCA_016164225.1 Gammarus roeselii
ACGCAACTGTAACAGTCACTGGTGAAAGGTACCGCTCGATGATAAGAGAGTTTCTTATTCCAGAACTTGAGAGACAAAATGTTCACCACACGTGGTTTCAACAGGATGAAGCCACCGCACATACGGCAAGAGAAACGATGGCATTGTTAAAAGATTGCTTTCCAAATCGTTTGATTTCACGATTTGGTGACATTCCTTGGCCCCCTCGTTCTCCCGATTTGACCCCATGCGACTTTTTCTTATGGGGCTACCTCAAGTCACGAGTTTATGTAACAAATCCATCTAATTTACAAGAACTTAAAAACAACATTTATCATGAAATAGCTGCACTCTCGCCAGAAACACAACTGAAGGTTATGAAAACAACCGTGGCTGTCATTTGAAAGATATTATATTCAAAAACTAGGAAACAATATTACCATAAAAATGTTCTTCTTTAAAATAAAACAAGTTTCAACTTCATTCGTTCTTAGTTTTTCATTTATTAACAAATTAAAAGGGTCAGCTTATTCAGGTTCACCCTGTATAAGGATGTTTTGTAATTAGGGTTAGCTACTTAGGAATTATATATGTGTGCCCGTATAAGAGTTGTACGGGATTAATTGTTTATATTTGTACCTGAGACACAGCATCAGTTTGGTTAAGGATTTTTTATGGATTTAAATGGGCTTCGTAGTATTATCACTTCATTACACATGAAGTCAGAGTATTTGTTTTGAATGTCAGAATTTTTCTTTCGGTTCAGCTTCTAAGTTTGTGTACGATCTAAGTCTAGTTTCAGATCACCTTACGAGGTAGAGTATAGGATTATTTCTATTGATTACAAGATTGGTAATGCATATCGACATCATGTATTGACTGACCATACACATTCCATATCGGTATAGGATATATCATCTGTTTTTTTTTCTTTGGTCTATTGGGTTCTAGACTGCTGCCATTGATACGCATTTTAGATAGATGGAAATCTTTTGGAGTATTGTATGCATCACTTCAATACCTACCCTTGTAAACAAAAGTTTTTATTTATACTTCAGCGAACTTTTTCTCGACGCTATTTGTTTAATTAGAGTTACATGTTTATGACGGCAAACCTTTTCAGGCTTTTTCTTGCTTGCGCTGACATTCCCATTCCCTATATTCCCGCAGATATCCGAAATATACATGATTCTTTTAGCACTCAAACGTTTGAGACATGATTATCTCTCTTCATGTTTCATTTCTAATAATTAAGAAACAACGTCAGATATACATTTGATTTTATTGTACAATTTTATATTTCTTATACATGATACTGTTTCATTATCCCATTTGATAATACGATTCCCTGTCACACGTTTCAGTATCACTGCTACTGGCTTCCATCCCACTTAAAGTATCCCATTTGTTTCCTCATTTTCATATTTTTTTTCATTTCGTTCATGGTTTGGGTGTACACTCCCCCAATTCGATTTAGTTATTTTCACCCAATCTTTGTACATCCTCCGTATGGATGTTAGAGGTAAATCACTTATTTTACTGCTCGCACCCTGTTGAGCACTGTCTATTACATTATTTAGAAAACCCAGGTCCGGTTTATTATGTTCTATCAATACACTCTTTTTATCCATAGAGCTTGTATTTTCTCGCTCAAATTTAAGATGATCATATTCAAGATGATGGTGACGTTTGAGATGACGCAAAAACCCGAACCTCAAACTTGATTTGCTTAATTTTATCTCCGCACTGCTGATAACACATACCCCCGCATTATCCTTTGCGTTAAAATATTTCAATATCAAACTTGACGACATCATTCTACAACGAAAGCAGACCTTTAACTAAATGAGAAAAAATCTGACTCCAATATATATTTACCTCTACATGCATATACATTGTCGGTACCGGTACCATGTAGATATAAAAACATTTATATGTAAATACAGGGTCGGTATCGGCACCATGTAGATATACACAAATTTATACGTATATATAGGGTCGGTGTGGGCACTATGTAGACAAACACACTTATATGTATATACAGGGTCGGTGCCGGCACCGGTTCCGGTACAATGTAGATATACACATTTGTACGCATATACAGGTTTGAAGCCGGCACCTGTGCCGGTACCATGTAGACACATACACACATTTGTACGCATAGGTATACAGGGTCGGTTAACATCTATAGCATTTTACCTTTGGTCTGTGTTTTTCCATTTGATCAAAGTCCCTTGCTTATGTTACAAGATATTTATTGTGGATCGGCTTTACGTTATTTTAGGTTAAGAGACCTAGTCATCTTAACCTAACAATACCCTAACATATTCTAACCAAGAATTACGTATTATCGATCAAGTTTTTCGTGCTTACATATGATTTTTTTCTTTGATTTATGATATATTCATATCAAATTAATCCACTCGGCTCTTCATTTGGATCTTTCATAACTAGTTTGAATACACTCTTCCAATTTGATTGAGCATATTTTCCTCCATTTACATAAGTAAATTATGTCATTTGTTTAAATGTTATAGGAAATTTATATTAATTATCTATCGTGAGATTTATGTATGAGCGTTGTTTGATACCTCCCATGTATTGCTTCTAAAGTCGGTATCTGTCATAGACAGGCGTATTAGTCCAAATTTCTAGCCAGGGCTCGGTGGTGGCAGAAGATGGTACTTTTGTTATCACTTCCACTGTTTAACCTAACCAAGAATTATGTGTCATCGTTCGAATATTTTTGTTGTGCTTACGTATGATATTCAGTCTGTGTTATAGGATTTACATAGATCAAATATCTACACTTTGATCTATCATTTGCAGTTTTGATACACTTTCAATTTCAATCGAGTAATGACAGCCCTCCCCCCCCCATCTTGAACGTGGATTGTTTGAATGTTACTGGTAATTCACATTATTTTTGATTTTGACACAAATTTTATATCACTCCTACTTATGTTATTCGCATTCAACCTACCCTAACCGAACCTGAACTATCTTATTATGTAAGTTATTATGTAAGTTATTCGGTCATAGATTTATCCTCTATCCATATGATTCTTTCCATCTGATCTCTATATCACTTAAGCAAATGTGTTATTTAATTCGTGGTCACTCTACCATATTATTTGGCAAAGAACGACCATTTTGAACGTAGATTATTTGTTTGTTATAAGTAATTCATATTTGTTACCGGCTTCACACAAAGAAACACTTCATCTCCCACAAGGTTAATCTAATCTACTTCAATATCTCTTGTCACTACATCCGTGGTTGCCTTTCACCTACGATTGGCATCCTCTCTCCTATATTTTTCATATGCTTGACGATGATTACGTTTGAGATGACACCACACATTACCTGTTGGTTCATATTTATTCAATTTGATTTATTTTTTGCAAAGATTACGGATCCCTATCACCCCACTGCTTTCAAACAAACGGCGTTTTGAGCTATACCCCATCCTTTCACAGCAAAATCACAACGTAGAACCTGATGCGACTCCAATTTAAATTCTACATATCTGTATCACATCTAGACCATTTACACCAAGATAGGTTAATAACAATGTTTATTATGTGATGATCGCCTGACATGACGTAAATCAGATCCACATTAAATATCATGAAACTAAAGCAGGGGACTTTGTTCTAATGGGAAATCACAAATCAAAGGTGAAACGCTACAGATGTTAACCGACTCCGTATATCTATGCGTACAAATGTGTGTATATCAACATGATGCCGGTACCGGTGCCGACTTCGAGCATGTATATACATATAAATGTGTGTATATCTACATGGTGCCGGCACCGGTGCGGCACCGACCCTGTATATACGTATAAATATGTATATATCTACATGGTGACGGCACCGACACTGTATATGCATCTTGAAGTAAATATAAATTGGAGTCAGATTTCTTCTCATTTAGCTAACGGTCTGCTTTCGTTGTAGAAGGATGTCGTCAAGATTGATGTGGAAACATTTTAACTCAAAGGATAATGCGGAGGTATTTGTTATTTGCAGTGCGGAGATAAAATTAGGCAAAGCAAGTTCCAAGTTTGGGTTTTTGCATCATCTGAAATGTCACCATCATCTTATATATGATAATCTTGAAAATTAACTAGCTAATACAAGCTCTAGGGATGCAAAGGGTGTATTGATAGAACCACATATAATACACCGGACCTGGGTTTCCAAAATAATGGAATAGACAGTGCTCTACATGGTGCGAGTAGTAAATAAAGTGTTTTACCTCTAACATCCTAACGCAGAACGATCAAAGATTGGGTGCAAATAACTAAATTGGATTAGAGGGAGTACACTCAAATCACAGACCAAATGGAAAATTATGAGAGTATGGGAAAACTATGTGATACTCTGAGTGTGACCGAGGAGATGTCATGTGAAGAAATACCTGATGAAGTTGAAGGGAATCGTATTATCAAATGTGATAATGAAACTGTATCATGTATAAGAAGTGTAAAAATTTACAATAAAATCAAATGTATACCTGACTTTGTTTCTACATTGTTGGAAATGCAACATGAGGAGAGAGAATCATTTCTCAAACATTTGAGTGCTAGGAGAATCATGTATATTTCGGATATCTGTGGAAATATAGTGAATGGGAATGTTGGCGCCCACAAGAAAAAGCCTGAAAAGATTCGATGTCATGAACATGTAACTATAATTACAAAATTAGCGAAGAGAAAAAGGTTGCTGAAGTCTACATGCAAATTTTTGGTTACAAGGGTAGGTATTGAAGTGAGCATACAATACTCCCAAAGATATCCATCCATCTAAAATGTGTACCACGGACAGCAGTCTAGAACCCAATTGACCAGAGAAAAAAAACACCCAGATGATAAATCCTACACCAATATGGAATGCGAATGGTCAGTCAATACATGATGTCGATATGCGTTACCAATCTTGTAATTTATAGAAATAATCCTAAACTTGACCTCCTAAGGTGATCTGAAATAAGACTTATATCGTTCAAAAACACACAAGCTAAACCGAAAGAAAAATATCTGACATTCCAAATAAATACTCTGACTTCATGTGTAATGGAGGGAAAATACTACGAAGCCCTTTTAAATCATTAAAAAATACTAAACCAAACTGATGCGGTGTCTCAGGTAAAAATATAAATGATTGTTCCTGTATAACTCTAATACGGGTAACCATACATAATTCCTACGTAGCTAACCCTAAATACAGAACATCCTTATACTACAAGACTATAAAACCGGTATTGTCTGTCAGAATTGGAATCTACGTTGGGAAAAATGATTGCGTGGAACACATAGACGGACGTACTTACAAGTAGAGTATATAACCGCAAAACGCAAATGTGAAGGAATAAGATAGGTCATAATTAGGGGCGCAAAACGCAAATGTGAAAGAATAAGATGGGCCATAATTAGGGGCGCGAAATGCAAATGTGAAGGAATAAGATAGGCCATAACTAGGGGCGCAAAACGCATATGTGAACGAATAAGATAGGCCATAATTAGGGTCGCGAAACGCAAATGTGAAGGAATAAAATAGGCCATAATCAGGGCTCAAAACGCAAATGTGAAGGAATAAGATTGGCCATAATAAGCGGCGCGAAACGCAAATTTTTGGGTACTGCAATAACTCAAATTTTTGGGTGCTGCGGGAACGCAAATTTTTGGGTGATGCAAGAGCGCAAGTTTTAAAGTGTCTACGAATTTTTGCATGCTCATTTGTCCAGGAACGCAAATTTGTTTAACGACAAAACGGCCTACTGGAGGAATTAGATAAGCCTTAATTAGGGGTACAAGACGGCCTACTGAGGGAATAAGATATTCCATAATTAGCGGTGCGAATATGCTTTGTGAAGGATTAAGATGGGACATAATTAGCGGTGCGAATTTGCTATGTGAATGAATAAGATAGAATAAGATAGAAAGCAAATTTTTGGGCAGGAAGTATATTATTTGTTAGTGTGTCTGACTCAGTTGCTGTATATCATGGACATTGTAGTTGTAGGTTAAGACAAATTACTATTGTGGTCAAGTTAGATATTGATGGTACATAGAGACTGCCTGGGACGGGTGGGGAAGTGGGTACGGGACGCATAAGGTCGCCATGAACGCAAGTTTTGAGAGAACACCCGGGAAGTTGAGAGTGGGTGGTCTGAATAATCTGTATCTGTGAAATGTCACACAAAGATTTATCTCGAGATACATGGTTCTCTTGGTGAATAGTTTCCCATACGGTAAATTAGAATTTCCTTATGGTATCTGGTTGCTTTCATTTTACGATTGCTTACGGAGGGATTATATAGATGTACGTTATTAGGTCTTGTCAATGCTATATATGATTGTTTTGGAATATTTCGCACGGTAGGAGGGCATGATACATATTACTATGTTTTTTATTGAATGACTCATTTGATTAGAAGGCAATGTTTATACATGATATTTTTTTATTGCACGTTTGATATTATTAGATTAAATCTACTCACTTTTTCCCATTTAATGTATATATTTTTTTCAGAGATGGTTGTTGTGAGGTATAATTGATCACTAACTGTTGCTCGTTATATAAATAAATATATTCGATTCTGGTATGAATAGTGTTATAGCAAGTTTTCTGGTGAGGGTGCGCTTGAGGACAGCCGTACGCAAAAAGTTGGAAGCGCTCCTGGAAAATTAGGTGAGATTACTCTTACCTATTCTTTATCTTATAACCTAGTTCCGTATCATGTTTGCTATGTTTGAGTATATGTTTCGTTCTATATTTATGTCTGGATTTTAATTCTATATAATTTTTCTGTGGACATGTATGTTGGTATTCTTAACTAGTTGTGGTATATTTGACTCATTCGGAGGTTGTTTGGTGGATTCGTAGCCGTTGGGGTTAGGGTATTTTTGTCTGTTTGTTAATTTTTCACTATATATAGTGTTATTAGGATTAGTGCGGTAGGTATGTCTTATAACTCAATTTGCAACCTTAGTGTGCGATCCACCCTGTACGGTACAAACCTTATATTGAATTTAGACAATGTTTTGCATCGTCCACCTTATTTCAGGCATAATTGGTAGGTTATTGCAACATTTTGGTATTTTATATGTATATATAACATTCTGTTACGATATGGCCGTGGTTACTTTAGTTAAAACGATGTTAATTTAACCCTGTTTTGACTGAGTTCAGGCTATTTTCAACAGATTTTGTATGTACTATACCGTATTCATTTTAGGTTTCAAATGTGTAGCTCGTATGTCCTGGTATCTTATACACATTAGTTGTTGTTTGGTTACATGCTAGTTCATTCTCCTTCATCGTGGTTTTGAGGTAGGTTTTGGGTATTCAAGAGTAATAATTTTCTTGCTTTGTTATAACTCGTGAGTTTTAGTATAGGTCTTTCAGTTTTGTATGTTCTCTGTTGAATTTCCATTTTCAATGCAATCTGTTGGTTATTTATACAATTTACGATATATTATATGTATATCTGCAATATAGAAACATTATTTCAGGTATAATTTAGTCACATGTCGTACATTTTTAGTGTTTTATATATTTTCTTACATCCTGATACAATATCCTGGATGAAGGGGTCCTAGTGTAGAGGTGGTTTACACTCTTTGGTTGTCATTTTGCAGTTCATCCATGTTCAACGTGAATTATGTATGGCCTTGTCATTGTCGATCTTAAGTTCCATGGGTTTGTTAGTGAGGTTACGCAACAAGCTGCTCATCGTTGTTGTGTTGTACTTAGATTGTTAGAGAACAGAAGCCTAGCTTTCTATGGCCACACACTCTCTGAGACTCATTCTTGACCACTATACCTTAGTCTAGATTCTTGGTTTTATCCAGGATGTGACTATGTTCGATTTCGTTCAGAGACGATGGGTTGAACAGATGAGAGGTACGTCTGAAGTATTGAACGTGACTGAGTGTTACCTCTAAATTTGTTATATATTAGTGGTAGATTGCTGAGAAGTGACCTAGTAAAGCATTGAAGAATTCATTTTTATGACGCAGTGGGCTTGGATTTGTTTTCTGCTAGAGCCATAGCATCAGTTAGGTCTAGGAATTTGTTATAGATTTGAATGGTATCGTAGTAAAAATATCAGTATTCTCATGAACTCAGTGTTGAATGTCAGATATTTTAGTATGTCTGTTATGTTAGTATATGATCTTAGTCATGTACCAGACCACCTTAGGAGTTTAAGTGCAGGATTATTTATATTTTTTTATTAGAACGGTAGTGTTCATCGACATCGTGTATTGATTGAACATACACCTTTCCATAATTGAGTAGGATTTTTCGTCTGGGTGCGGTAGGATACACCGTATATAATAGTTAATCATTGTTGCTTAGGGTAGAGTAGAGAATCTTATTTAGCTATTTTTTAGTTCGTGTTATACATTTATTGCCTAATTTCTTGAAATGTTGGGTATAAATACGCTTAGTTGGATGAAATGCTTCAAAAATTTGGTGTGTTTCTCCTCTCGACATTGGATTTGGGTCCGGTTCCATGTTGTCTTGGAGAACTAATCTACCGGATTTGTGTGGAGTGTTAGTGTTGAAATTCTTCAATAATTGAATGTACATCTCAATCATGTTAGCTAATCGCAGGTCTTTACTTGATGCTTATTCGTGCATGTCGTACTTCTATAAATGTTTGTAAGACGTTTGCAGTTTAGACACTTAGAAGTTATTGATTAATTCAGAATTCGTTATGATATTGCGTTCTTATTCAGAATATCTGTCTTATTGAGCATTCATCATCTCCACTGTAGCATTTTTTCACTATAGGTCTGTATTGTTAAGGGGCACTAAGCCTAACCCATCCTAACCTAATATTACCAAGGTTTGTACATATTTTTCCCCGTTTTCATACTTATGTTAGATCTTTCTTCATTGATTTAGGCTATATCCTTATCAAATCTATCCACTTGACTCTGATTTTTTACCAATCTTTTGCAGATTGTGTGCCTCCATATATATATTTTTTCACTTCGCTTTTTCACAAGTCCAGGAATATCGACCAGTTTCGAGTAATGTTGTGTCATCGCTGATTAGTAGATTGTAGAGTTCAAAACGTTTCTGTAAGCTTACCCCATACGTCAGTGAGTGTTACGAGTGGTAAAGTGTTAACAAGTTTATGATTGGTTTTACTGTTAGAATAAGATTTTTTAGAGTGTTGGATGTGTTGCTCCTACCATTTTCGTCTGATATATCAAATATTGAATAAATCCACTCTAACAATTTTTCATGCAAGTCTGTGTTGTAAGGTCCGCAATCCACAAGACCCACGATATAATCCATGTCTAAGGTAAATAATTAGCGATATGTATATCAACGTACGATAACATAGATCAAATATCAATGAATGCAAAAGGGTTGCCATACACTACCAGATGCATTAATACCTAACGTAACCATTTGTTTCCAATAGTTATGTAGTTTCATCCAAGTTTGATGTTTATGTATGGTATTGATATGTTTGGACCTCTCAACTAGGGCTGTACATTTAACATATTATTAGCAGTTTGAATACACTTCTCTAAATTTGATCCAGCAAATATTCTTCTGCAGATGATTTGATTCCAGAATTTTTATAGTTATCTCCATTACATGCTTAGATGAGACTCAACAGGTAGGTTCCACATGAACAAATTCACTTCATTTGTTGCAAAGTTTTTCAATGTGGATCAGTTATACGTGATTTTAGGATCAAAGATCAAGTCATCCTTACCAACTTAACCATGAATTATGTGGCATCGTTCGAGATTTTTTACTGCATACATATGATTTTTTTACTGTTTTAGGATAAATGGATAACAAATGTCTCCACATGTCTTTACATTTTGATCAATCTTTTGCAGTTGATACACACATCCAATTCTGATCTAGTAAATTCATCAAAAACCTAACCTAACCTAACTTATGTACGATTTTTAGTCGTTGTTTTATACAATGCAGAACTAATATCTTCACTTGACTCTACATTTTGATCTATCCTTTGCAGCTTTGATAACTTACACCTAGTTTTTTCTACTTCGCAATCATTTTCGACTCATATATGATACCAGAGAGGTCAGATTTTTCGATCTTAAATGGATTGAATGTTACAAGTAATTCATATATGTTTCCATCATCATACAAACGGGCCATTCCATCTCATACTAGGTCTACCACATTTATCTTCGATATCTCCTGACACTTAATCCTTTGACGACTTGCACGGTTGATCTGCCTTTTTCTTCCCAATAATTTTATCATAGTCTTCGCGATGACTGCAGTTCAAATGTCTCAACATGTTACTCATGGATTTATGTTTATTCAATTTTATTTCTTCCTGGCAAAGTGTACAGACCCCCGTCACCCGTAGTAAATCATCGAAAACCTAACTTATGTACGGTATACAGTCATTGATATATACAATGCATAACAAATAGCTACACTCGACTCTACATTTTGATCAATCCTTTGCAGTTTGAAAGACACATCCGATTCTGATCTAGTAAATCATCAAAAACCTGTCCTAACCTAACTTATGTATGGTATTCAGTCATTGATATATACAATGCATAACAAATAGCTCCACTTGACTCTACATTTTGATCTAACCTTTGCAGTTTCGATACGCACTTTCAATTTTTGATTTAGCAAATTTTTCACGTCAGTTCGATGTTGCCTCCTACTCACACGATATATGCAATTCATTGCTTAACCTTTGAGTTCTAGGATATTATAAACATTTGATTAAGGATTTGACCTGGTTTATTACTGCATTATTAGTATTAATTGCAGATCTTGCTGGTTTCATCATTACTTTCTAACTCGTTCTGTTGATTTGTAACAACATGGTTCCTACATCCATCCGTTCCCATTATCATGACGTTTCAGATCGTTCTCAAATTCCTTCATATAGTCCAGTACATCTTTCATGCGAATACCGAAGGCTGTTCCGTTCCCGTGAGACAAAAAATGGAACGCTTCTTCTTCTTGAACCCTAATTATTCGAAACTTCTCCAATTCAATGTCATTCTGTTATTCATCTTTGAGGAATTTTTGCATTTGTTCGAGATTTTCTTTTTTTCGTAGGTAAAATTCGTATTCCAGTTCCCCATCATTATTACAGTCAAGACGATGATTTTCCACTTGGATCATATCAGTTTCGAGTTTTGCTTTCTTATTTTCCGTGAACTTTGTTACATACGTCTCTAACCCGTTGACATTAGTTACCCAAAGCCGACTTCCTTGCCTTCTTCCTATTTTCTCCATCCATGTATGAATGTTAGCTCCCACTCTTTGATTCTTGTTTCACCCATTCTGAGTTAACCGGTATTTTTAACACTACTCATTATTTGTTCGATCCGACTCGAATCATCGTCGGAGATTTCTTCTTCCAAAAACACGTATTTTAATTTTTTCCACGCGATCATCCATTGTTGTTAATTTGAGGATGAACTGTCCTGCATCAGTTACACTCAACGTATCACTGACTCCATTATCGGCGTGCAGATACCTATTATAACTTGAATACATTTTTCATGTTGCACAACATTTGGCCTATCATTGCTCGCCGCGGTCAACATATATGTATGTATGTACGTGTATAGAGCTGTATACGTACGTGCATGTGTATATTCGAGTGTATGTACGTGTACATGAGTTGAGAAAAAATATATATATTTACCAAAATTTAAATTTCAATATAATGTGAAAACTTGGCTACTGATGTAGGGTCCGGACGTCGATTTTTCTTTACATTTTATTGAAAATTTTAATTTTAAAATAATAGTGAAATTAAATTTTTGGTAGATATATACATTTTTTCAACTCATGTACCCGTACATACACAACTTTTTGCGTACGGCTGTCCTCAAGCGCACCCTCACCAGAAACCTTGCTATAACACTATTCATACCAGAATCGAGTAAATATATATAACGAGCAACAGTTAGTGATCAATTATACCCCACTACAACCATTTCTGAAAAACTATATATACATTGAATGGGAAAAAGCGAGTGGATTTAATCAAATAATATCAAACGTGCAATGAAAAAATATCTTGTATAAACAATGCCTTCTATTCAAATGAATCATTCAATAACAAACATAGTGAAATACATAATGCCCTCCTACCGTGCGAAATATTCCAAAACAATCATATCTAGCGTTGACAAGACCTAATAACGTACATATATATAATCCCTCCGTAAGCAATCGTAAATAAAAGCACCAGATACCGTAGGGAAACTGTAATTTACCGTATGGAAAACTATTCTCCATGGGGACCATATATCTCGAGGTAAAATCTTTGTGTGACATTTGACAGATACAGATCATTCGGACCACCCACTCTCAACTTCCCTGGTGGTCTCTCAAAACGTGCGTTCTTGGCGACCTTATGTGTCCCGTACCCACTTCCCCACCCGTCTCGGGCAGTTTCTATGTACCATCAGTAACTAACATGACCACAATAGTAATTTGTCTTAACCTACAACTACAATGTCCGAGATATACAGCGACTGAGTCAGACACACTAACAAATAATATACTTCCTGCCCGAAAATTAGCGTTCCCGCTCCCCTAATTATGGCTTATTTTATTCCTTCACAAAGCATATTTGCACCGCTAATTATGGCCCATCTTATTCCTTCACAAAGCATATTCGCGCCGCTAATTATGGCCTATCTTATTCCTTCAGTAGGCCGTCTTGTACCCCTAATTAAGGCCTATCTAATTCCTCCAGTAGGCTGTTTTGTCGTTATACAATTTTGCTTTCTTGGGAAAATGGGCGTGTAAAAATCCGTAGACTCCTTAAAATTTGCGTTCTTGCATCACCCAAAAATTTACGTGCCTGCATCACCCAAAAAGTTGCGTTTTTGCAGTTTTAAAAAGTTCGCGTTTTGCACCCCTAATTATGATCTATCTTATTCCTTCACATTTGCTTTTTGCGACCCTAATTATGGCCTATCTTATTCCTTCACATTTGCGTTTCGCGCCTCTAATTATGGCCTATCTTATTCCTTCACATTTGCGTTTTGCGCCCCTAATTATGGTCTATCTTATTCCTTCACATTTGCTTTTTGCGCCCCTAATTATGGCCTATCTTATTCCTTCACATTTGCGTTTCGCGCCTCTAATTATGACCTACCTTATTCCTTCACATTTGCGTTTTGCGCCCCTAATTATGGCCTATCTTATTCCTCCACATTTGCATTTTGCGGTTATATACTCTACTCTTACAAGGCTCGTCAACTATTAACGGCCAGCTAACAGACACAGCTAGCAGCCAAATCGACAATAAACGGCTAGTTAACAGGCCTTCCGACAAGAAAATGGACCGGCTAACGCAAGAGTCAATACATCAACACTATAATTAAAATCGTAAGCTTACCACTTAAAGCGTATACATGCATTACCCAATTAATAAATTAGGTGGATAAGCCAGCAATATGTGTGACTGATAACATAACAGTGTCCTACAATAAATTAAGAGGAGAACTTCTAACAGACCCCTCTCCCGCTAACTACCCAATCTATAGTTCCCACCACCACATTGATCAAGAAAACTGACGGTCACGCCTAACTCACCAAACATTTTCTGGAAATAGGAAAACATTGTTACCGGGGAATATAATGTAATTGTTTACAGCCCAAACCATCTCTGTTCTGCTTCACTATAATTTTTCACTTCCAAATTGTTCATGAATGAATTAACAATTGTCTCCTGTTTTTATCCACTTAACTTATCATCATTTCTGTTCTATTCAGAGCCTTTGCCCATTCATTATATTTGCCAGTATTTTTGTGTGCCCAGACTTTTTCAGAATAATACCAGCCACTTTTCAGTGAGGGAACTCTCTCACCTAGGTAAGTGCATAGCTAAAGTTTTATGCCTTGCTTGCTCATGGTGGGTAATGTACGGTTTATTTGATGAGTCTTGAATTTCTGTCATTCATTCATTTATTTTATTATCAAACTAATTTCAATGTGAGCATAGATCCACTAACTTTGATATTTATTTACTTTGTCGATTAAAGTATCAGTGATGACCTTTTCATTATTTTTAGCTTCTGTTTACTGTCAAGTATTCATTACTTCATTTATGGATTTATGAGATATTCAGCTCAGCTTACTAGTTTATGTCATTTGCATATGATCATCATTATTGATTATTTGCTATTTATTTGATTTGTTTAAATTATTATCTGCTACCTTAATTTACCAGCATTTACTTACAACGAGTTACCACTTACAGTTAGCTACTGTTTGCTATTATTATTTCCACAGATATTTTGTGCATTTGTTGCATTTCCTCAAGTTCCTTTGCTTCTCCATTTGCTTTACTTGTGTCGGCATGCACTTGCATGTTGGGTTGCATATTGGAAACTTTTATCCATAGTGCTATCCACCCCTTGCACCCAGTCTTGCTTCATTGTAAATAGTTATTTCGTCATGATTAATTTTCCAGTCATCCACTTCGCTAGGAACTTAGAAGTTCCTATGGCTGAGGCCACGTGGGAGTTACTAACTCCAAAAATTGTGTAAATACTGTGCTTTTCTGTAACATCATTCATACCTGTTTACCAGGTAATTTAAGGCTTCTGGTGTCTGGTCTGCTTGCCTATATTTAAGAATGTGTTAGAACTAGCCCAATGGTTCCCTCTGGAAAGGATTGACTGGTCAGTTTTTCACATATTCATGATTCCCTTAAAATTCTCCCTTTCAGCACCCTGTCTTCCACTCAAGAAAGCTGATCACCTGCCTGTCCATGCTTTCCTTCCATTTCGCACCTAATCCTCTTCAGCATTCAGCCTCAACAATCCTGCCTCATCTCATTTTCTTCCAAGTTTTCAGAGTACATCATTTAATTGCTTATATTCTTTCATTGTCCTTCATTCTTCCACTTAAAATAGAGCCATACTACAGCAATAGAGACAAAGGGCAACGTGTTTGTCCGACCCGCGTGAACCTTGGTAAACACCAACGGTTACAACATCGCAATACCACAATCATAATTGCAAGATATGAATAAATGTCTGCCACACCGGGTAGTTTTATTCATATGTACCGGTAGCAAAACACTAAATGTATATTTTATACTTCATTAAAAGACAACCACCTATAATGTCAAATTCAATCAAGCTAAATCGTTAGCCAAAAACCGAGCGAGGTGTAATTCCTTAATACACTTCAACTTACAATTTGTAAATAATCAAAACGCAAAAAAAAAAAACACAATGTAACAAGTAAACACAATATACATTATACGTACCAAGCTACCCATCTCTATTTATCCTTTCTACATATCATCACATAATTGCGCTGCATAGAGCTCGATATCCCTGGTGAAACTCCACTAATTAACTGACTCAGACACATTTTAACCGGTAGTTTATCCGATTTGGGCCATGTACTGATACCCAGTCGGAAACATTTCATATAAAACTTGCAATAATAAATAAAAAGCAAGTGGTCACGTATACCCAACACAGAAATCGG
>SDVV010012346.1:0-15493 GCA_016164225.1 Gammarus roeselii
ATGTGGGTGAAAGTTAAGTTATGCGTAGAACGATGGGCACTTGTGAGTGCTTACGGACCTGGCAGCGAGAGGAGTGAAGAGGAGAGGGAGCAATTCTGGACTGACATGAGTGAGTGTATTGAGAGTTTTGGAGGTCATTTCAATGTAGTTGTACTGGGTGACCTTAATGCAAGAGTTGGAGATGAAATGGTGGAGAATGTGATAGGAAGGTATGACGTTCCCGGTAGAAATGACAGTGGAGAAAACCTGATAGGTCTGTGTATGGAGCAGGAGTTGGTGGTCGGGAACAGTTTGTTCAAAGAAGCGAGATTTCACACGTACACATAAGTAAGGATGGCCCATAGTGCAATGGTGGACAGAGCACTGATGGATTTGTGCTGATATCGAGGAGAGTGGTGGGAGGCTGTTGGATGTGCGGGTGTTTAGAGGGGAGGGTGGAGGAGTGTCTGACCATCTGCTGGTGGGAGGTAGATTAAGAGTGGAGCAGAAGTGGAAGGGCAGCAAACGAGTGGGAGGAGGAAGAGAGGTAGTGAAAGTGAGTGGACTGAATGTGAAAAGTAGAGCCGAGGAATTTCAGCAGGCGTTGAAGGAAGAATATGACAACGTGAGAGGACATGATCTGAGAGATGTGGAGGAAGAATGGGAGACGTTAAGGGATGCGTTGCTGAGATGTGCGAAGAAGGTGTGTGGTGCGCGCCGTGTTGGCGGGTGCAGGAGGAAAGGCTGCGAGTGGTGGAACGAGGTCAAACTGGCGGTGGCACGGGAAAGAGGTGCGTTTGAGGAGTGGTTGCAGGTGAAGTCGGAGGTGGCTTGTAAAAGATACAAAGAGAGGAGAAACGAGGTGAAGCGGGTGGTGAGGAGAGCCAAGAGGGAGGGACGCTGATGCCAGGTGGGGGAGACAGTTGTGCCAGAATCTTGAAGAGAACAAAAAGATGTTCTGGAAAGAAGTGGAGAGGGTGAAAAAGGGAGAAACCGGAAAGGAGGAAGTGGTGAAAGATGAAAACGGCCAGTTGTTGTTGGAAAGTGGTAATGTACGGAAGAGGTGGGCCGAGTATTTGATCAGTTGTTGAATGTCGAGGATGACGGAGAGGCTGACATTGCTGCTGTGGGTGGTGGTGCTCGGATGCCAGTTTTGGGAGAAAGACTTGTTGCGGACATTACCAGGGAATAG
Source organism: Gammarus roeselii (assembly GCA_016164225.1). Taxonomy (NCBI): domain Eukaryota; kingdom Metazoa; phylum Arthropoda; class Malacostraca; order Amphipoda; family Gammaridae; genus Gammarus; species Gammarus roeselii. The sequence continues at coordinate 1,172 of SDVV010012346.1, forward strand.
GTACAGGAGGCGGTGGACGCGATGAAAGCAGGGAAAGCCCCTGGTTTGGATGGAGTTGCGACCGAGTGCCTGAAGAAGGGTGGAGTAACGATTGTCGAATAGTTGGTGAGGTTACTGAACTAGTGTTTTGCGGCAGGCGTGGTACCGAGTGAGTGGCGCAGTGCCTGCATTGTTCTGCTATATTAGGGCAAATGAGATAAAAATGAATGCTGCAACTCGAGAGGTATCAGTCTGTTATGTGTTGTTGGTAAGTTGTACGGGAGAGTGCTGATCAAAAGGATTACAGACTAAACGGACTGCGCAATTGGAGAGGAACAATGTGGCTTTAGGAGCGATAGAGGGTGTACCGATCAGATTTTTGCAGTGAGACTGGTATGTGAGAAGTCCCTTGCCTAAGGAAAGGATGTGTTCTGGGACTTCATGGATCTGGAGAAGGCATACGGCAGAATTGACAGGGAAGCGCTGTGGAGGGTGTTGCGTTTGTATGGAGTGGGCGGACATCTGTTGAAAGCAGTGCAGAGCTTTCATGCTGACAGCCGAGCATGTGTCAGAGTGGGGAGCGAGGTGAGTGATTGGTTCACAGTGAAAGTGGGACTGAGACAAGGCTGCGTGATGTCTCCCTGGCTGTTCAACCTCTATATGGATGGAGTGGTCAAAGAGGTGAACGCGAGTGTGCTGGGTCGTGGCTTGGAACTGTTGAAAGCGAATGGGCGGAGTTGGCAGTTGAGCCAGTTGCTATTTGCTGATGATACGGCCCTAGTTGCGGATTCGGAGGAGAAGCTATGTAGGCTAGTGTCTGAGTTTGGTAGAGTGTGTGAGAGGAGGAAGTTTCGAGTGAACGTGGGTAAGAGTTAAGTAATGAGATGCTCGACGACTGTCGATGCGAGCAAAATTAGTGTCACCCTAAATGGAGAGCTCTTGGAGGAAGTTCAGTGTTTTAAGTGTCTGGGCTCCCATGTGGAAAAAACTGAACTAGTGGAAACTGAAGTGAAGGCGCGAGTGAAGGAGGGATGTGAAGTGTTGGGTGCACTAAAGAGTAATGAGCTGTAGGACGTTGGGGATGGAAGCAAAGAGAGGGCTGTATGAGGGTGTTGTTGTCTCAACTGTACTCTACGGAACTGAGGCTTGGGGGGTGCGAGCAGAGGAGAGAAGAAGGTCGAATGTTTTCGAGTTGAAGTGTTTGAGGAGCATGGCTGGAGTAACGCGGAGAGACCGGATCACCAACGACGTGGTTTGAATCAGAACAGGGATGGTGAAGAAGTTGGAGAACAGAGTGGATTCGCGTGTATTGAGATGTTTCGGGCACATGGAGAGGATGGATGAAGAGAGATTGGTGAAAAGGGTGATGAATGCGTAGGCGAGTGGTCGGAGGCCTAGAGGTGGACCAAAGTTTGGGTGGATGGATGACCTGAAGCAGGCGTTGGGAAGGAGAGACATGAATGTGGAGGTGGCGAGAGAGCGTGCAATGAACAGGCGTGAGTGGAGAATGGTTGATTTTGACGCTGCTCTGATGTGATTTCCCGTCCTCAGCATCCCGCTGTCGGGATGGTCGTTGGTGGGGGGGCAGGGCCATTATGACGCGGCGGGGGTAAACCAGTGAAAATTGTCAGGCCCTGCTGCTGACGACGGTTCCTCGGACTGCAATCGGGACCCAGAGTGTAAGTTGAGGGGCTACCAACCGGACCCTTTAGCACAAAAGGGCTAAGTATGTGAGTGTGAACGTATGAGGGAGTGAGGTGCGCCTTGCCGTCGGCCTCCCCCTTTCTGGGGGATGCGGCCTAGTGTCTGTATCTGTATTTGTATATTTGGTGCAGTAGTGGAGCTATTTATTAGAATGCAACTGTTGCCGTGGGTGCAATATTAAAAAGGGGGTGAACAAAACAAAGAAAGCCAATGGTTTGGACGGTTTTGCGACCGAGTACCTAAAGAGAGGTTGAGTAACGAAAGTCGAATGGCTGGTGAGGCAATTGAATCTGTGTTTGGTGTCGGGCGTGGTGGTGCAGATTGAGTGGCGCAGTGCTTGCATGCTGCAACTCACGAGGGACAGGTTTATTGTGTGTTTTCGGTACGTTGTAAGGATCTGGAAAAGGTCTGCGATAGGGTCGACAGGAAGGCGCTGTGGAGGGTGTTGCGTTTGTATAGAGTGGGCGAAATAATTTAGAAAGCGGTTCAGAGAGTTTGTAGACAGCTGAGCATGTGTCAGAGTAGGGATGAGGTGAGTGCTTGTTTTCCAAGGAAAGTGGGACAGAGACAAGCTTGCGTTTTGTCAACCCTGTCAGTTCAATCATTACATGGATGGAGAGGTCAGAGTGGTTTGATTTGGGCCTCATTTCCACCAGAGCCTCAACGTGAGTCATAATAGGCTCCCCCGTAGGGCACGACCGTCGTTGATTCAGGTAAGTTCGCACGGCCTCGCGTGCGAAAATATTAGGTCTTGTCAAGATGAAGTCAGTACATATTTTAATTGTGGCATATTCGCGTACTAGCGCGTACGAGAGTAAAGAGTTAATGCGTATCTTCGTAAAATGTGTTGTTATATCTGTGCGTAATGGGGTGGAGAGACCACCTCATTTGCACAGGTGTTTGAGGTTTAGACAGCTGCGTATAGTCCGGTGTGTTTTCCGAAAGCGATGAGCTTTTTACGGTAGGTTGGGTCCGTGAGTAGGCTTTGTAGGTTGCACGGGGGATCTAGGAAAGTTTGTCGAGCTGCCGCGAGTGCGTTGCAATCCATCAGTAAGTGTTTCACGCTGATAGCCACTTGGTGGCAACAGGGGCAAGGTGGCGCGTTTGGTCCTATGTCGACATCCATCAGGTGGTTGTGAGTTATCCACGTGTGTCCCGTGCACAAGCGGTTGATGAACACTTGGTCTTTTCTGTTGGTGAACTTTGTTTCTTATTCTCGACTGAGGGTTTGACTGAAAGCACCTTTTGTCCACTCTGTTGCCACATTTCATCCCATCGGGATGTTATATGGGAATTGATGATAGGGAACCAGCCCCGGTAATGTATTGCAAAAAATTGTTCTTGATGAGTAGATGCCAGTTTAGCAAGCGGGTCCGCAAGTTCGTTTCCTATTTTTCCGCGCGCCCGGGGATTCAGCAGAATTCCACGGCCTGGCCCGTCTCAGTCATCACAAAGAGATCGTGCTGCATTTTACGTAGAACTGGATGTTCTTAGTGTAATGTTCTAAGCTGGGTGAGGACACTCAGACTGTCTGAGAATACAACGTATTTAAGGAAGCGATGTGTTTTTGCTCTAGAGACGGCTAGTTCGAGTGCGCGAAGCTTCGGAGAGAACACGGAGGCCTGTTGTGGGAGGGTGGCCGAGAGTGGGGTGTCCCCGCACACAGCGGTGGCTCCAACTCAGTCCGCGGTTCTGGAGCCGTCAGTGTATATGTGGCGGTACTCTAGATTTGCAGGTCTAGGTTGACCGGTGGTGGGCTGATCATCCATGTTGGTGTGTTAATTTGAAGTATTCAGTAGGAAAATGAAGGCTTAATAGCTTTACGATTGATGTTTAGCGAGGTCAGCAGGTTGTCCACACGTAGGGAAAACGGTGGGTATATATTCATTTTAGCCGCAAAAGGCGCTTATCGGATATGTTGGTGCTGTGGCTGATTGTTGGGTTGCTGATAAGACTTCTTCTAGTCTTAAAATAGTATTGTAGTGAAAGTTTGTCTCGTCGGAGCGGAAGTAAAAGTTCGTTAGCGAGCACGTTGATTGATTCAATTGGAGTGGAGCGGAACGCGACGGTTGTGATACGCAAAGTATTGTTTGCGATGGTCGAGAGTAGGGTTGGCTGCAGATCCGTAGACAACGGCTCCGTAGTCCATGTGCGATCGTATTATTGCTCTGAACAGCGTCATTCCGGGTGTCCATGTCGGCACCGAACTTCAGGGATGTTACCGATGGGATAAGTCCTGTCGACCTTTTGCAGCGAATCGCCAGGGCTTCAATATAAGGTCGCCACGTGAGTTTAGGGTTCCACATAAGACCCAGGAATTTGATCGTTTTTTCGTATGCTAAAGGTGTGTTGTGCAGCGTTAGGGCTGGTTTCAGGTGTAGACCGGGCACAAAGGTAAAGTGCATGCTTTAAGTTTAAGAGGGCAAGAATCGGAATCCGTTTAGAAGCCCAGTTCCCGACTAGGTTTAGACACTTCTATAGTTCATGCTGAATTGTTATGAGGCTTAGGTGTCTGTAGCTTATTTGAAGGTCGTTTACGTATAGTGATGAGAGCAGTCTTCCGTCTCGGGGAAGAATGTCGGCTAACTGATCGATTTTGAGGATAAAAAGAGTGACACTGAAGACGCTTTTCTATGGAACGCCCATTTCTTGCGGATATGACGGAGACTGAGTGTCGCCAACATTGACCCTGAAGGTGCGATTTTGTAGAAATTAGTGGATGAAAAGTGGTAGCCGACCTCTAAAAACCTTTACGGTGGAGATCCTTCATGATCCCGTTTTTCCACGTGGTGTCGTATGCTTTTTCAACGTCGAAAAATATGGAAACCACATGTTCTCTTCGGACGAAGGCCTGTCTAATGTCTGATTCTAGTCGTACGAGGTGGTCCGTTGTGGAGGGGCGCTTACGGCCACAGCACTGGATGTTGTTAAGGCCTGCATGCATTTCAAGGTAGTCGACTAGGCGTGAGTTTATCATTCTTCATGTAGTCTCACATAGGACGCTAGTTAGGGCAATGGGACGATAGTTATGTGGGTCGCTGAGACATCTTCCCGGTACGGATTACCGCCATTGGTTGGGAAAGAAGGAATTTGAATACAACGCATTGAACACATTCAGTAGGCGCTGGAAAGCGTTGTCAGGAAGGTGTTTGATCATGTTGATGTGCACTCGGTCCGGCCCGGGTGAGGTTTCACGAGTGTGGTCAATTGCATATTGTAGTTCATGGATGGAGAAAGGTTTGTTGAAGAATTCTTCATTTGTGGAAGTGAAATCGATATACTCACTTTCTCTTAGGATCTTTTCCTGTTGGAAAGAAGCCGTATAGTTTGTTGATTGTGATATTTGGCTGAAAGCCTAAGCTAGTTTGTCCGCAATGTCCGCGTATGAAGAATAGACAGTGTCTCCGTCCGACAGTATGTGGATAGGTCGTTCGGGGCGACCTTGGATCCGTCTGATTTTTCCCCACACTTAGGAAAGAGGGTTTTTTCGATTGATTGTATCAACTAATTGGGTCCAGCTTTCTCGCTTCTTCTCCACGCTAAGTTTGCGGAACACGGCAGTTTCCCTTTTCCAGGCTACTCGGTTCCTGGGGGAACGTGCGCGGCGGAAGGCCTCGCACATCCTGTCACGCCGATCCTTTGCTTCTTGTACCTCCTGGCACCACCAAGGTTTTGGGAAAAAGGTTGAGGGTACATTTTGGGGAATGCATGCAGTAGCTGCACTTCGGAATTTTTCGTGTAGATGTATGATAAGGTCGTGCTCTGAAATGTCTTCGGGAAGGCCCTCCACATCTTCCCATGAGACATGTGTCGAGTATTCCTCCCAGCTGGCTTTCCGGAAGTTGAATCGAAGTTCTTGTGCGTCAGAATTGTTTGGTCGGTTAGTAAGGAGCTATATGATCACTGTCATGTGTTGAAGGCAGGACTCCCCAAACGAGTTGGGGAGCTGAAGTAGGGGAACAGATTGATAAATCGACGCGCGGTTTCACTTTCGAGGGTGATCCGTGTGGGTTGTCCGTCGTTTAGAAGGACCAGGTTGTGAGTGTTTATGGTGTTGGCCATTATCACTCCTCTGGGGTCTGTTCTCACGCCTTCCCACACTTCGTGGTAGCTGTTGAAGTCTCCAAGGAGGAGTACGGGATGATGCAGTTGGTTAAGCAGATCGGTCATTGGTGCCTCCGTGAGGTCGTGGTTACGTGACGAGTAGATAGATACCACCGTAATAGGTCTTGAGATACATATCTTCACTACGACAGCTTGGAGTTCTGTTTTCTGAGGAAGGAGGTGATGAGGTATGCTTTGATGGATCATAAGTGCCACTCCGCCGTGTGCAGTCACATTATTGTGACTTTCGCGACGGTGGTCAGAGTGGTGCACACGAGTGTATTGCGTCAAGGCTTAGAGTTATCAAAAGCAAATAAACGGAGTTTGCAGTTGAGTCAGTTGCTGATTGCGTATGATATGGCACTGGTGGCAGATACAGTATAGAAGTTGTGTAGGCTGGTGTCGGAGTAGGGTCGAGTATGTGTGAGTGGAAGATGCGAGTTAATGTGGGCAGAAATAATTAATGAGATGTTCGAGGTATGGCAACGCGATCAGAATCAGTGTCTGCCCTAACGAGCTATCGGAGGAAGTTCAGTGCTTCAAGTACCTTGGCTCTTACGTGGAAAGGACCGGACAAGTAAAAACTGAGGTGAAATATACAGGGGAGAAAGGGTGTTCTGTGTTAGATGCATTGAAAACTGTTTTGAGCTGTGTGGAAGTTGCGTATGGAAACAAAGAGGGAGCTGTATGAGGAGGTAGTAGAGCCAAAAAGTAAATAATGTTGAATATTTTCGAGATGCAAGAACGTAATGACGTTGACGGACCGAATCAGGTGATCGAATTGGGAAGGGGATGGCATGGAAGTTGGAAGACACAGTAGATTCACGTGTGCAGCTGTGTTTCGGACATATGGTGAGGATGGATGGTGGAAGATTAGATCAAGAGGATCCATCTCGACCACACAAGAAGAAACTTTATTAAAATTAGAGTTATATGGTTTACAGCTACGGAGATGAGACGAATTATAATCTTTACATGAGGGTCTGTGTGCATGCTAGTGCGTACTAAATTATATTAAACACTCACATCTGAAACAACGAACTCACACACAGGTTTAAAAACAGATTCTCACTTCTGTGCTCCACGGTCAGTAAAGAGAAGTACATCGTGAGCTGGAATAACTATGTTACCTAATCTGACATCACACACTTACATTGCTTTAGGGGATAAAAATGGGTGCATCGGGTCCAAAGGGTCTCAAGGGGGTCCCACAAGTCCTCAGAGTCCCCTCGTCAAAACCCGTCTCGGTTCGTCGCCACCCCCGTCGACTTGCCTCAACTCGTCTTGGCCTGCCTCTACTAGCATCACCTCTTATGCACAAGTACATCGTGGGCTGGAAGAACTATATATTAGGCTTACTCTGACATAACACATTTGCTTTGTTTCAGAGGGCAGGTTTTTGAGCGCCAGGATGGAAGGGGGAGCAGAGGTATCTCGGATTCAGTTAGGTCTTAAAAGATTTCCGAATGGTCACAAAAATGTCCCAAAGCGTTTCAATGGGGTTCCAAAGAGGATCAAAAGTGTCTCTCGAGTCCCTCGAGTTTCCTCGTCACGACTCGTCGTTTCCCTGTCGTCTCGTTTCAACTTTCTTCGATTCATCTCGACTTGCCCCCTCCATGCACAGTGTCATGGTATGTAATAAAAGATTTACACACTCGGAGCTCAGGAACAACATCGCTCCACCACTGAGTCACCAATATACCTATTGCTGTGCTTGGGCATTTATAATGCGCTCGGGAGAGTGCAAATTCTCTTACCATAGGTTGGACTAGGCTGACTAACACGACGCATACCTCAACCTAGGGACCCTGCGGGCAGGATGGTGGGATATTGGTGAAAAGGGTGATGAAAGCGATGGTGAGTGGGTGTCGGCCATGGGTAAGACCGAAGTTTAAGCGGATCGATGGAGTAAAGTAGGCTTTAGGGAGTAGATAAATAAATCTGGAGAGGGCGAGAGAATAAATGAAATTTGACGCAGCTTTGAATCGCTTGTCCGACGTTGGGGATTCGTTGAGAAACAGTATGGTCGTGGGAGATGAGAGGACTAGAATTTAAGACGCAGCAGAGATAAACCAAGGGAAGCCGTCGGGCCCTGCTGCTGACACTGATCTGTGATCTAACAAGATCAAACAAGATTATTAGAGGTCGAGACTCACCTGTGTTTGTGTCAACAGTGGGTGCAGCCAGCGTTCAGGCAGGCTAGTGACCGTCAGCAGACTCTACTAAAACTTCTTGCTCTCGTGAGGCCTCGACAGCTCCTGGAGGGGGGGAAGATGCTTAAGGATTAACCAAGTAAACAATCCGTACCTCGCATCTCAGACGCAACTTGAAACATAAAAAACCTTTACTGTTCACCGAAATAAACGCTTTCCAGTAATTCCAAACATCATACAACTACGATGCCTCGAATTTATATATAGACTTGAGTCATCGTAGTTGTATGATGTTTGGAATGACTGGGGATCGTTTTATATAAGTTTCCTGTAGAGTATAGTTACGAAACCTGATGTTGTAGTCTTTAAGACAGGAACGATGAAGGATGCAACGGTTGCCGCCTGGCAAAGGCGTGATCAGTTCATCGTATAAATTAAAGGAAGTGTAAACAAGGAAGGATCAAGGACATGATTACATTCCTAAATAAGTGGTCTTACCTGATGGGGGGCAAGAAACCATCGTCGATCCACAAGCAGAATCCTTCGTGTACCCTCATCGGCATACCTGTCTTTGAATGCGCTCGAAACTTCCACCCTCTAACAACACATTAATTTCATTCTGAAGTCGATTTCTGGTAATTTTTTTGCACTTGCTATCCCCCTATTCACGACATCTCCTCCATTCATCCTCTCCATAGGTTCGAAGAACCTTAGAACTCACGACTCGCCTCTAAGAAAAATTCTTTGGATTCAAGATAATTTTAATTGCTGATTCCATCGTTCCGCGTCATTCATGACATGCTTTTTCAACATTTCACACCTTTTACATTCGACATTCTTTTCTCAGCTGCTCTCATTGCTTGCGTTTCTGCCCAAACAGCAGAGTCGGAACATACCCAAGGCTCAGTGCAACTTCTGTTTTCAGTGCCCCAACACCTTACACTCTCCTTTCACTCAACAGCAAACATCAGTTTTCATGTCTATATTTATAGCCACATGAGAGTCCAGTTCTTTCAAATTTTCAATTCTGACAACACTATTTAAGCTCGTAGTAATTTCATTCGCATCTCTACTGCTCGATCATCTAAATACTTTACTTATAACCAAATGAACTCGCAGCTTCACCCTCTCGCAGGCATAGCCATATTCTGGCACCAGCCAATAGACCATCCGACAACAGGCATTAACTCGACTGCCAACTCTGTCCGTTCGCTGCAACATGATACAAACCTTAGCCCAGTACACTCCTCAAAGAGCAGGGGGAATATTACACATCTCTCTCAATCGCCCATCTAATGGAAGTTATTCGGCCCGACACTCCCTCAGCTGTCAACATTTAAACCCTTCCACAGGACTCAGCCAATTCTTGCCTACTTCGTACAGCAGACCCAGCATCTTCCACATCGCATCTCGGTCGTCTCAATCGACTAGATAGATGAAGGGAGTTCAGGTCCATCGCAGCGACTGACATAAGTCTCCGTCAGCTTCCTTGTAGGGCACGAAGATCATCAATTCTGGCAGGCTAGCACTGCTCTGAGTGCGAAAACAATAACATTATCGAATTCAAATTATTTTGAAGTTTCAGCTTTGGGACATACGCACGTTGGTGCATACACGAATAATTATTTCAACGAAAAAGTTTTAGACGTAGCTATACAAACAGATCACCGCTTACAATCATTTAGATCTTTCAATTGTAATATATATGCACGCTAGTGCACTCAGGTAGTATAGCTAACAAATAGAAGATTTACAGCTTCGCAGAATAGGTCTGTTTCAATAGTTACACGCGGCCCGCGCGCAGACTAGGACAACTATGGACTCTTTCCCTCAAACAGAGCAACTTATTATACCTGCATTACACAAATCACTTTCACCAACATTCAATTGCCTACTATTACAGTGGGTCGCCATCGCGGTGGCAGCGGGACTAGGAGTCAAGTAGATGGGTCCGATCGCCAGGAAAAGAATTGGTAGTCGGTGCCATAGATTAGGCCGACGGATTTTCTTTGAGAAACGCACGTGAGAGATGATGAGATCAACAATGGGATTGAGACCGGGAAGCTGGCTGGGGGAATGCATGCTTGTGAATGAGGCTAATATACAATGGGTTTTAGAAAATATTGAACAGACAGTAGCGAACATCATCCCAGAATGTTTTTCATTCCTTGTTAGTTTCTGTTTGATGGCTCAGGAACTTGCTGTCATGTACACAGTTTCCACCAATCCACTACCCAAACCTCTTTGCGGGCTATCTTTTTATGTAACGATCATTTTGCAACAATGCTCTAATTCAAAAACATTCCCACCCTAAGGGTGAACCGTCCAACCCTAAGGGTCGGCCATCCAACCCTAAGGGTGGGATAGTTGGAGGCAATTCGCTGCATTGCCCGGACCAGTATGCACTGATCCCGGACTTGTTTTATATTGTATCGCCCAATGATGGTTCTGGAGCACATACCTCTTGGGTAGGCGCTGGCCTGTAAAAACAGGTATAGGATTATTGAAAAAAATAACTTTTTACAAAAAAGTTTACAATATACAAAAAATCAGTTACAAAAAAACAATAGTCAGTAGCCATAAGTTCCTGAGAACATTTACCAATCAAAATTATAATAAAACTTATTGGTCAATATCATAAAATACTACAGTTAACATAATTACTCTAGTTATACCTTGTATGGCAAGTTAATATTGTCATTTTTATAATTGATAGTTAATTATTTCTTACTAATTTCTAATTAATCAATACATCTAAAGTATTGAAGTTGTTAGACAACTCAGTGCAGAAACTAATGCATACAAAGCATGGGTAAACCTTGAAGTATGCGATAAGCAAAATATTGAGATCAAAATAATTGATTCTTAACTTTCAATATAAGTTAATAATATTTTTACAAATATTTCATTCTGATATTGATTTTTGTTACAGTATTATATTTAAACTAAATTTTTGAATATAAACTGTGCATCTAATGTATACAGAGACAAACTTTATGAAACAATATATGTCAACTACGTAAAAAAAACATTGATAAACAAATTTAATTTCAGCCAGCTTTGATCAGGTACATTATCCTTAAAAAAATGCAAGTCAAGATGAATAAGTATTGGAGAAGAGTTGATTGTTCCCATGTTTAAATTAACCATTGATATTATTCAGAATTATATAATGTACAACACATAATTAACATACATTAGCCAGTTGTCAAAAACTAATTAAAATAATTTGGATCAATTTTAAACTAGAAAAAGCACAAAATATTAAAGCTAGTATCATGTTACTCCTAAGGGACTCTTCAAAGTGTTAAGATTGTGGGACAATGCAAATCGGGAAGATTGCAAGGTGAACGAGGATCAGAAAAATTCTAATTATGAAAGGCAACCATGCAGAATATAATCCCCATCTGTTGGCTTCAGAATCAACGTAACAAATTGTAAGGGAACCCACACCTACTGGCTGTGCAAAAAATGTAGGGAACAAATGTTCACAGGCCAGCATATCCAAAATCTGCTCAAGGTTCTAAAAAAGAAGTAAATCCACATAAACACTATCGGCTGGCTCGTGTAACAAGTGAATGAAAAGAGAATAATTAAACTTATACTCCTATAACCATTTGCTAAGTCTAATATTCACACAGTTGTTCCACTATTCATTTTGTCTTTAGTTAACCTAATTAGTGTTTGAAGTTCACAGCCAAACTGCCTCATCATGAGCCGGCTATTGACTATATATACAAAGGCGAACGCCAATAAACGGTCGAAAGAGTTACTTGACAAAAAATAATTTGACACATAAAAAAACAACAAATTTCTCTACATAAAATATTTTTGGTAAAAAATGAGTGCAAAACGGAGCAAATATTGCTTCTAAATATTTACAGTACATACAATATAATACATAGATACACATGCACTTCCTGATACATGACTACGTTTGAATACAGATTTGTGTAGAATATTTAGACATGTATGCTGTACAGTTTGAATACAGATTTGTGTAGAATATTTAGACATGTATGCTGTACAGTTTGTATACAGATTTGTGTAGATTATTTAGACATGTATGCTGTACAGTTTGAATACAGATTTGTGTAGAATATTTAGACATGTATGCTGTACAGTTTGAATACAGATTTGTATAGAATATATGGACATGTATGCTGTACAGTTTGAATACAGATTTGTATAGAATATATGGACATGTATGCTGTACAGTTTGAATACAGATTTGTATAGAATATATGGACATGTATGCTGTACAGTTTGAATACAGATTTGTATAGAATATATGGACATGTATGCTGTACAGTTTGAATACAGATTTGTATAGAATATATGGACATGTATGCTGTACAGTTTGAATACAGATTTGTATAGAATATATGGACATGTATGCTGTACAGTTTGAATACAGATTTGTATAGAATATATGGACATGTATGCTGTACAGTTTGAATACAGATTTGTATAGAATATATGGACATGTATGCTGTACAGTTTGAATACAGATTTGTATAGAATATATGGACATGTATGCTGTACAGTTTGAATACAGATTTGTATAGAATATATGGACATGTATGCTGTACAGTTTGAATACAGATTTGTATAGAATATATGGACATGTATGTTGTACAGGAATTTACAGATCCAGCTTATCTCCAGATGCAATTCTGATATGTTAATTACTAAATTGAAGGACTAACTAAAGGTGGTTTCAATATATCAAGAAGACACGGCCTTTTTCAGCTCGGGTCTTCACGACAAAGAGACAAGAGATGGTACATGCTTCCCCAGGCCAATAGCTACAACCCATGGAAGATGCAACATCAAAGGAGGACTGAAGCCACCCAGGCTATACATGCTATTGTCGGTCAACCTAACTGGGAGGTCATTGGAGGAGGACTGGAGCCACCCAGGCTATACATGCTATTGTCAGTCAACCTAACTGGGAGGTCATTGAAGGAGGACTGGAGCCACCCAAGCTATACATGCTATTGTCGGTCAACCTAACTGGGAGGTCATTGAAGGAAGACTGGAGCCACCCAGGCTATACATGATATTGTCGGTCAACCTAACTGGGAGGTCACCAAAGGAGGACTGGAGCCACCCAGGCTATACATGATATTGTCGGTCAACCTAACTGGGAGGTCATTGAAGGAGAACTGGAGCCACCCAGGCTTTACATGCTATTGTCGGTCAACCTAACTGGGAGGTCATTGAAGGAGGACTGGAGCCACCCAGGCTATACATGCTATTGTCGGTCAACCTAAATGGGAGGTCATTCGAAAGATATTCCTGTCCTAATTAATATGTCATAGTGTCAGACTTTGTTGCTGAAGTCCTAATGGATGAAAGGAATTGGTCGTTCCTAACAGGTACGGCCTTTACAAGGTTCAAGCATTAAGGACGAGCATAAACAGCATCAAAAACACGTCCATGAGTAGTACCATTATAAGGGTGATACACCTAATTTCCCATTATGTATGACGAGTCTCATGACTAACTAAAAAGCGCAATTAATTTCAAGTACATATTCTCTTGGTACGAGACCGTAAAGGGGTTGACTGGCCTTATTAAAATCTAAATAATTTGGGGCTAACATTAGTTTCACTACCTTTGGGAACAAAGAAATCTCCTGACTAACTAGAGGGCGCAATTCATTTTAAGCACACATTCTTTTGGTACGCGACTAGTACAGGGATTGACTGGCCTTATTAAAATGGAAGTAATTTGCAGCCAACATTAGTCTCACAAACTATCTTTAGGAATGCCATCTTCCACGTACAGCAGACAAAGGAAATTTGTTTATGATCAATTAGTTAGTAACCGAAACAAAAAGTAGACTTTTCCCACGTGGAATTTAACTTTATATGGAAATTATTGTGCCTGGACAGTCCTTCTTAACGGATATCAATTAAATTCTCAACGAGTTTAAATGTATGTATAAACATACAGCCGTTTCCCCCTAGTAACTAGGGGTGGCTAGGTTAGGCAGACACAGAGGGGGGAGGAGCCCAATCTCCCCGCCACAAGACCGCCGTGTCCCTGCCGAGGCTCGAACTCGCGACATGCAGCACCAGAGGCTGACACTGCAGTCGGATACGCTAACCACTCGGCCACGGCGGCCCTATATATCGAGTGATAATTGATCATTTCACTTAACCTCTAATACTAAACGATTTTTCCTTCGCTACTGCACCTAACATAATACAACGCAAAAATTCTAGCTTGTGGAAATTGGACAATTAATTTTTTGCTAAAACAAGGAACATCACTAATAGCGACGCTAGCGTTCATAAAGCTCTTATGCTTAGGAGGAGGGCCTCATCTCCACCGCAGCAACAACGCAAGTCATCGCAAGCTCCACCGTAGGGCA
>SDVV010012347.1:0-15493 GCA_016164225.1 Gammarus roeselii
TGTGTGTGTGTTTGTTTATCTCTGGTGTTAAAGTATTTCTACGGTTTCAAGACATTCAAAATATTTTCAATTATATTTTCTAAAGAAGACGTTTTGGACCTTAAGAATTTTGTCCTTCACCCTTCAATAGTTGTTGGTAAACCAGATTAAAGTGGAATGGTCGTTATCCATATTAAACCACAACACCTAGCTAGCATGACAGCTATTTGGTCAGATGGTGACAAGTTTTTGGAAGTGTCTGAACCGATTACTAAGTTTTCACAGAGGGTGGAGGATAAAGTGAGCAACCTGTTACGCAAACCGAAAAACTTAAAGGTATTCTCTGCTGAAATTTGCATTAAACTTATGTCAGCGAGGCGGATCCAGGTATATTGTACGGCTTACCTAAGATTTTGAACTAAATTTCAGTTAAGGCTAATATTTGCTGGATATAACACACCCAGCTTTCGTTTAGCTACGTATTTAGTCCGGTTCTCGACTCATTAACTTAGTCGAACAAACAACTGATTTTCCTAATGCTGATCAATATTGATTTCGAAAATTCGTTCAGGAAGATACATGTGAATGAGACCGTCCAAATTGGTTTCCGATCCCTTTTTGAAGAAGTTAACGCTTTAGCTTGAGGTCTAAGCCAATGCATTGCAAGAGAATTTTAGAGCTCTCCGTTTTCACCTCGTTGTTTCTGTTCAATGGTAAATTATATCGTCAAATTGAAAGATTAGGTACGAACCTCCCTCTGGGACCCACTTTTGCCAACATATTCATGGGTTTTCATGAAAAAAATTGGATCAACGATTGCTCCTCCCAGTTCCGACCGGTGTTCTAGAACCGCTATGTAGATGATACCTTCATCTTATTTCGCCACCAATCGCATGCAGCATCATTTCTTGAATACCTGAACGCAAAACATAGTAACTTAAACTTCACTATGGAAAATAACAATAATAATTTTTATGTTGTAGACTGTACCATTAAAAGGCAAGATAATAAATTTAAGTGTTCCGTTTATCGCAGGAAACCCTTCTCAGGTCTGGGCACTCGTTTATTCAGTTTATGTTCCTTTAGATTTAGCTCAACGGTATTATGAAGCTACTATTCCGTGCTTATTCCTTTAAAATTAGCTCAACGGTATTATGACGTTGCCATCCCGTGCTTATTCCTTTAGATTTAGCTCAACGGTATTATGACCTGCTTTCCCCTGCTTATTTCATTAGCTGTAGCTCAACGACATTATGACGCTGCTATCCCGTGCTTACTCCTTTAGATTTAGCTCAACGGTATTATGACGCAGCTATCCCGTGCATATTCCTTTACATATAGATCAACGGTATTAGGACGCTGCTATCCCGTGCTTATTCCTTTAGATTTAGTTCAACGGTATTATGATGCTGCTATCCCGTGCTTATTCCTTCAGATTTAGTTCAACGGTATTGTGACGCTGCTATCCCGTGTTTATTTCTTTAGATTTAACTCAACGGTATTATGACGCTGCTATCCCGCGCTTATTCTTTTAGATTTAACTGAACGGTATTATGACGCTGCTATTCCGCGCTTATCAGTTTTTTTCGGTGTTCTGTTTCTGTGAGCAGGTGTTGTAGGTTGCACTGGGGCTCAAGAAGGCTCGTCGGGCTACTGAGAGTGCATCACAATCCATAAGTAATTGTTTCACACTGATTACCATTTGGTGGCAACAGGGGCATGGTGGTGCGTCCGATCCCATGTCTACGTCCATTAGGTGGTTGTTGATTATCCACGTGTGTTTCGTGCATAGACGGGTTATGAGCATTTGGTCTCCCCTATTAGAAAACTTGGCATCCCACTCTCCCACGTATGGTTCAACTGAAAGCATTTTTTGTCCACTCTGCGGCCAAGAGTCGTTCCATCGTGATGTTATACGTGAGTTTATGACTGGGAACCAGTATCGGCAAAGAATGAAGATGAATTGTTCATGCTAGGAAGACACCAGTTTAGCGAAGGAACCTGCGCGCTCGTTTCCTCTCATTCCTAAGTGTCCAGGGATCCAGCAGAACTCGACCGCTTGACCTATCTCAGACATCGCGAATAGGTCGTGTTGCATTTTTCTAAGGGCAGGGTGATAAAAGTGCAGAATTTTCAACTGTGTGAGAACACTCAGACTGTCTGAAAATATGACATATTTGGGGAGGCGGTCACTTTTGTAATGGAGATGGCCAATTTGAGTGCGTGCAGCTCTGCAGAAAATACAGAGGCCTCGTGGGGTAGGGTAGCTGAACGCGAGGTCCCTTCGCCTACGGCGGTAGCTCCCACTCCGTCCGATGTTTTGGAGCCATCATTGTATATATGGCTGTGCTCAGAATACTATTCATCAAGAAGTCGCGAGAATTCTTGGCGGTACGTGTAGTTTAAGGTTGTTGCTTTGGGGTACGTTTGCAAATCTAGGTTGACCAGCGGTGGGCTGATCATCCACGTTGGTGTGTTGATTTGAAGAATTCGATAGGAGAATGAAGGCTCGATTGTTTTACGACTGATGTTCAGCGAGGTCAGAAAGTTGTCCACACGCAGAGAAAAGGGTGGGGATATGTTCTTCTTAGCCGCAAAGAGGCGTTTATCGACAATGTTGGTGATATCACTGAGTGCTGGGCTATTGATGTAGCTCCTTGTCTTGAAATAGTACTGTAGTGAGAGTTTGTCACTCCGAAACGGAAGAGGAAGCTCGTTAGCAAGCACATTCAGGGATTCGATATGGGTGGAACGGAACGCACCGGTTGTGATACGCAGGGCGTTATTTATGATAATGGAGAGAGGTTCAAGGGTGTTTTTTGCTGCCGAACCGTGAAAAGTTGCTCCATAGTCAATGCGCGAGCGTATTATTGTTCTAAATAACGTCATGCCGGTGTCCACATCGGTTCCTAATTTCAAGGATATTACAGAGAGGATAAGTCCGGTTGCCTTTTTGCAGCGAGTCTCCAGGGCTGTAATATGCGGTCGCCATGTGAGTTTGGGGTCCCACACAGACCGAGGAATTTGATTGATTCCTCGTCGTTAGGGCTGGTTTTAGGTGTGACCCGGGTGCAAGAGTAAAGTGCATGCTTTTCGTTTTGGAGGGGGGGAATCGGAGTCCGTTTAAGGAGGCCAAGTTCCCGACTAGGCTTAGACATTTCTGGAGTTCTTGTTGAGCTGTTAAGAGGCTATAGGGTGCCTGTAGCTTATTTGTAAGTCGTCTACGTATAGTGATGAAAGCAATCTTCCGTCGCGAGGGAGAATGTCTGCTATCTGGTCGATTTTGAGTATGAAAAGAATGACACTGAGGACGCTTCCTCGGGAGACGCCCATTTCTTGCGGATAGGGTGGTGACAGGGTGTCGCCGACCTTAACACTAAAGGTGCGATTTTGCATGAATTGACGGATGTAACGTGGTAAGTGGCCTCTCAGCCCTTTGCGATGGAGATCCTTCATGATGCCATTTTTCCAGGTAGAATCGTATGCTTTTTCCACGTCGAAAAATATGGAAACCACGTGTTCCCCTCGGACAAATGCCTGTCTAATGACAGATTCCAGTTTTACAAGGTAGTCCGTCGTAGAGTGGCGCTTACGGCCGCCACACTGGGTACGTTTCAGGACTGCATGCATATCAAGGTAGTCGACAAGGCGCGTGTTTATCATTCTTTCCATGGTCTTGCAGAGGACGCTGGTAGGAGCGATGTGGCGATAGTTATGTTGGTAACCGTGGAATTTCCCTGGTTTGTGTATTGGGATAATTACGGATTCCCACCATTGATCGGGAAAAAATGAGTTTGAAAACAGAGTGTTGAACACTTTTAATAAGTGCTCACGGGAGCCATCTCGGAGATTCTTAACATACGCACCCGGTCTGGCCCAGGTGAAGTTTCACGTGTATGGTCTATGGCGCACTGTAGTTCGTGGAGGGAGAAAGGTTTGTTGAAGGCCTCATCGTTTCTAGAAGTAAAGTCAAGATGTTCACTCCTTTTCCCGTTGGAAAGCAGCCGTGTAGTTTGTTAATTGCGATATCTGTCTAAAAGTCTGAGCTAGTTTATTAGCGATTTCCGCGTGGGAAGAATAAGTTCTGCCTCCGTCTGATAGGATGTTAATAGGTCGCTCGGATTTTCCCTGGATACGTCGGATTTTTTTCCCACACTTGGGAGAAGGAGGTGTTTCGATTATTAGTGTTGACTAACTGAGCCCAGCTTTCATGTTTCGTCTCCACTCAAAGTTTTCGGTATACAGCAGATGCCCTTTTCCACGCTTCTCGGTTCCTGGAGGACCGTGCACGTCGGTAGGCATGGTATAGTCTTTCACGCGTATCTCTTGCTTCTTACACCTCTCGGCACCACCATGGTTTTGGGAAGAAGGTTGATGGGTCATATTGGGGAATGCTTGCCTTGGCTGCAGCTTGAAACTTATCGTATAGTTTTTGAGGAGGCCATCCATATCGCTCCACGCGATGTGCACTGAGTATTCCACCCAGCTGGCTTTCCGGTAGTTGAATCGAAGTTCTTGTGGGGCAGGGTTTCTTGGTTGGTTAGTGAGAAGCGATATGATGACTGGGTTATGGCCGCTGTCGTGTGTTGAAGGCAAAACTCCCCAATCGAGTTGGGGTGCCAGAGTGGGGGAGCATATGGATAAATCGATGGCAGTTTCACTTTCGGGGGTGATTCGTGTGGATTGTCCGTCGTTGAGAAGGACCAAGTTGTGAGTGTTTATGATGTTACCCATTATCACTCTTCTGGGGTCTGTTCTCACGCATCCTCATGTTTCATGGTAGCTGTTAAAGTCTCCAAGGAGGAGTATTGGCGAGGGCAGTTGGTTCAGCAATTCGGTCATTAGTGCTTCCGAGAGGACATGGCTTCGTAACGAGTATATGTATACCACTGTTATTGGCCTTGAAACGCATATCTTTATAGCGATAGCATGGATTTCTGTCCTCAGGGAAAAGGGGAGGTGAGGTACGCTTTGGTTGATCATAAGTGCAACTCCGCCGTGAGCAGTTATGTTGGTGTGGCCTTCGCGACGGTGTATGATATATTGGGAGATTCTGAAGGTGGCGGTTTCTCGGAGTTTGATCTCTTGGAGGCCTATCACCAAAGGTTTATGGGTGGCGATTACGGATAGTAATTCGTCTTTCTTGTTTTCGAGTCCCTGGCAGTTCCACTGAAGTATTTTGGTGTTCATTTTGAAGGCTGTTCACACTCAGACCTTGATGATCTAGAGTGGTCGGGTGATTTGCTGGAGCTTTCGTGGTGTTCACGTTTTTGAGTTTGCCCAAGGGTTCCTGGTCGGTAGTGTTCACGGGAGTGTCCGCCTTCGGTGGAAGGCGGTCTGCTGTGATTGCTGCGGTTGCGGCTGCGAGTGCTCTTGTGGAAGGACTAGGGCTTGTGCTCTTTGTGTTTGCTTCGTGAACGAGTGCGCTCTTCTTCTGTGGTAGCCTTTTCGATCTGCGTGGGTGGTTGTGTGGAGTGCGAGCTATTAGGGCCAGGTAAGATGACAGGTTGTTCAGAGGTCTCGCATTTGAGTTTTTCGAGATAAGCGCTGTCGTCGAGGAGGCCGTGATCGTTCTCGTTGGTGGCGTGTTCGTGAGTCGTTTTTTTTTAACAAGGGGTCGTGTCTCTCGCAGTGGTTTTCTACGAATGGAGCCGTGTTTGGGACAGGTTGAGGTAGTTCTGGATTCTTGTCCTGGTAAGCCGTAATTTGCGGGTTGTTGCTGATCTTTTTGCCCAGTGGCGCCTGGGCATCAGAGGCTTCTTTATCTCTTTGCCTTTTCGTTTTTATCCATCTCGGCGTTCTCCTGGGCAACGAAGGAACCATTTCTGGGACTGTGCATTGCTAGTGCAGGGGCGGTCGCTGGGCTGAGTGGGGAAGCACTGCAGCCGGTTAGGAGTGCTGGAGTCTTGTTACGATGCTGTCCTGACGATGTGAGGATATCGTCGGGGGGGTTTGGTTGAATGAACGATTTGACTGCTTTGGCATAATTAAAGCAATTTGGGTTATCGTCTTTCTAGATTTGGATGGCTTGTTTCCGTGTAACTCTGCGTTCGTTTTGTGTGATTGATATTTATTTTTGGTCCATGTATACTGGGCAGGCGCGATCGCCTGCCTCATGGTAGCATGAGCAGTGGTAGCATTTAGGGTAGCGGGCTGTGCAGTCTTCTCTGTCGTGCTCGCCAGCGCACTTTTTACAGCGTTGGGGTGTATGTGGCTGGCAGTATGCGATGACGTGGCCGTATTCAAGACATTTTTTGCACTCTGGGGGCCATGTTTCAACTGGGTAGGTTTTGGTTCTTCCTTGTTCACCCGGGATTACTATGAATTTCGGTGCGTCGTGTCCTGGGAAGGTAATTTGGTAAGCAGTAGAACTTGCGTTACGTGATTTTATCCATGTTTATAAGTGTTTATAAGTGTAGGAAGACAACAACAAGCCTATTGACCCAAACTAGGTTGCCTTAGATAGCAAGATAGCAAGTTCTGAAGTAGAACGTCTAAGAGAGCTTCATGCGACATTTTTGTGTTATAACATCAAGAAAGGGAACGGTTTAGCTGTTTATCGGCGATTTATCTAGAACTTATCGAACCGAGACTTAAACGTTTCGATTGTATTGCTGTTTACATCCTCCGCTGGAAGTTTGTTCCATTCTTCGACAACTCTATACGTAAAGAAATTGCGCGTGATATCGAGTGAGAAACGTTTCTCAACGATTTTGTGTCCATTGTTCCTGGTCACTCCGTTCGTATCTAGAAAGATTGAGCTCAGGTAGCCTGTCTTCATACGATTTGTTGAACCTTCTCTAATCTAATAGCATATTTTCTAGGATACGGTGACCAAAATTGAACTGAATACTCGAAATGCGGTCTAAAAAATACATTGTATA
Source organism: Gammarus roeselii (assembly GCA_016164225.1). Classification (NCBI taxonomy): domain Eukaryota; kingdom Metazoa; phylum Arthropoda; class Malacostraca; order Amphipoda; family Gammaridae; genus Gammarus; species Gammarus roeselii. The sequence continues at coordinate 6,864 of SDVV010012347.1, forward strand.
ACTTGAACATCATGTTTTTGTTTTTGTACGAGATAGTGCGGGATATCATACCTAGCATCTTTAGATATCTTCTTCTGATTTTGTATTCATTTTTTGCTATGTCGTCATGTGGATGTTTCTGTTTTATCGAGTGCTTTGCTTTCTTTCGTGACTGAAGACGCTGCAATTCTCCTTTCCAGTACTTAGGCTGATTAGCTGCTGTTCGCCTGTTTTTGCGCGGGATATGCTCATATTCGATATTTTTAAGTGCAGTCAAATTCGTTTGGTATCGTTTCTTGGTGGACTTCGGTAGCTTCGTAATCCTCAGACAGACCTTCAGCGAAAGCACTGAGGTCGATTGTAGGTGTGTAACGGGAGGTGTGTATAATTCGTTTGGTATCGTTGAAGGACAGATGCATTGTAACTGTAACTTTGAGTTTGTTTATGTGGGTAACTTTTTGTATAGCGTTACTTTGTTCACGTTCTATGACGTAGGCCTGATATTTATTTCCCTGTCGTTGAATTTCTTCCAGTTTTCCTCCATGTTGTTCGGTGAGTGACTTCAGCATTATAAATGGATTAGTTGAAAAGGCAACCTTGCTTTCCCCACTTTCATTGAACGTTATGAGGAAGTGGGTGGGGAATGGTGCCGGTCTTCTCTACTGGGTAGGAGGGTCATTTTGGGAAGAAGGCATCGAGACTACACTCTCGTCGCCCGACCCTGCGATCTGTATTGAAGGATCGCTCTCTCCGTCTCCTCCTCTGGGCAATCTCTATGTCCAGTGGGGTGTCCGTCTACGTTGCAGTAAAAACAGTGCGGTTCTTCGGACTGGCTCGACTGGGGATATTCCCGTTCGTCGTGGTCGTCCTGGGAGCAGTATGAGCATCTTTGCTTACCATTACAGTTTCCTCTCGTGTGTTCGTATTTCTGGCATTTATAACATCGGATCGGGCGTTTCTCAGATGGTGTAACCTTGGTTTTGGTGACGCAGAAGGGAATGTCTAGATATTTAGGTGGAGTAGGGAAGTTGAATTTTAGTATTAGGGCTGCGGGAGTCTCTCACCTTGGTGTGATCTTTGGGGCGATTTTTGCTATGATAACGCAGTCTTCGTATTGGACGAGTACAGTGATGTATTCCTCGATTTTAGTTTTCGGGATATCTTCAACGTAGATCAAACCTGAATTTGTAGTGAAAGTGGGGTGTGGCACTATTTTGCATGAATTTTCACAGAGTCTAGTTTTGGAGAGAATCGTGTCACTTTGAAGTTTTGTGTCTACTCTGATGGCAAAGCCTTCGTCGCCGGTGGTGGCAACGCTCAGGACCGGGTGGCCAGTGAAAGAGCCCAGCTCTTTTCGCAGAGTGTATGGACAAATATCCGGTCTGTCGCTGGCGTCGAACGTGATCTTCAGGTGTTCGGGAAAGGTATGACTGTTGTTGAACAAGTTGTGTTCATTAGATGACGTGTATTGCTTCCTCTTGCAGCCCTCGGAGCTCGGTTGGAGTTTTTGTGGGGTGAAGAGTTGTCGAAGTTGTCGTCGGTCGTAGAGGTATAGGTACTTGCGTAATTTGCGGATTCTTTAGTTTGTTGGTTCTCTACTAGTTCGTGGATTTGAAGAAAAAAGGCCTTGACATGACCCTCGAGCCTCGCTAGGCGGTCGTCAATTGTTCTAGGTTCTGCGGCGAAGTGAAAACTTCTGCTTCCTGCTCAGAGAGGCCGGTCGCTTGGCTTAGTAGATTCCTGATTTCCTGGACGTTCCTGGTTAACTCGTCGGTGCGGTTGTCTCTCTGGTCATCCTCGTCTGAGGTGGCGCTGGTCATCTTGGAGAGGCTGACGTTCTTGGCCGTTGGAATCTTGGTTGTCATCGCTCTAGAGGGGATGCTGGTTTCTCCTAAATGGGGTTTCTTTCTACTCCCCATCGGCCCCTTGGTTCGCGCCAGGAGCCAGGAAGCTCACTTTGTAGATCTATTGACCACCTCTACCGATTTTGAGCAACGTTAAATTTAAAGTAACACAAGCAATGCAAGCAAACGTGCGGCTTGAGGTCCCAGCACAAACTAGGAACCAGCCTGTGCTATGAATGGAATTCTCGGTGAATAATCAGTATGTGAACAAACGCGAATTCCTCCCTTATTCGAGTTCAAGGATACCTTCGTGAATGGAGGCAATCTTCTCTGGTGTACCAATTTAGTTGTGCACATTGTGCATCCGAGTACGTTCGTACTCTCCGTACTAGAGTTGCTAAGCAAGCTGTTCTACGATTCATTATTATGTAGAAGTCTGCAATTGTTCAGCGAAAGAGGAAAATTGTCAAATACCGGGTCCGGCAGATAAAATTGTTGATCTACGCCGGGTCGGGGTTCCTGGACAGAGCATCAGGTACATGGTATAAGTGGCCCTCCTTGTATTTCACCTCATAATTGTATTGGCTTAGGCACAAGGCCCACCGTGCCAGACGATTATTGTTACTGTTCTTTTACTGGAAAATGCTTCGGAGTGCCGTGTGATCCGTTATCACCTTGAACTTACGCTCGGCCAAGTACGGATGAACCACCGCGAGCGCTTCTAATTCGGTGACTGTGTACCTCCCTTCTGCGCCTTTTAGCTTGCTTGAGTAATACGCTATCGGGAACTCGACTCCATCATGCTTTTGATTGATGACTGCTGCAATGGCCACCTGTGATGCGTCTGTATGCAATAAGAAGTCCTTGGTGTAGTCTGGAGCACGCAACACTGGGGCATTATTCATTTTGTCCTTTAGTGTTAAAAAGGCTTCCTCCGGGTCTTCCGTCCACACGAACTTGGTATTTTTCTTGGTTAGGTGGGTTCATGGTGCTGCTGTTTCCGATAAATTTGGAATAAACCGGCCGTAAAACCGTACCATTCCTTGAAATTGCTTCATTTTCTTTGCAGTAGTTGGTCTAGGGTATTTCTGCATGGACTCGATTTTGGTTTTGGTTGGCCGGGCCCCGTCTCGATCAATTATGGGCCCTAGGAATTTTACTTGGGTTTTAAGGAAAACACATTGTTTTAATCCGATTTTTATTCCTGCATGTTGAAAGTCCTTCAAGATCTCCTTTAAGCGTTCGAGGTGTTCCTCCACAGTTTCCGCGTACATACAACTGTCGTCTTGAAAAGCCATCGCGTAGTTTCCCAGACCGAGATGTCGCTTCAAGATGGCGCACGCCGTCTTTTTGGTACTTAAAGCCGCTTCCCGACGCTGCCATCTGCATTCGTAGGTATTCGTGATGTCCCAACTCGGCTTCGAACGCAGTGTACTTGCGGCTCTCTCTTCGCTCAATGGGACTTGGTGGAATGCTGACGCACTGTCGATTATGCTATAAATAGCGTGTCCTCACATTTGCTCCACTGAGTTTATTATGTTAGGAATAATGAACTTTTCCTTTACTGAAACAACGTTCAAACGGCGATAATCGATTACGATCCTTGCCGAACCGTCCAGTTTCTTTACAAGCACAACGGGAGCACTCCAGGGTGACGTTGATTCTTGGATTATTCCGGTTTTAACCATTTTCGCGACATATTCTTCGAATTTTTGCTTATGCGCGAATGGCAAGCGCCATTGCTTCACGTTTATCGGGGTCTTGTTTGTTACTCGGATGTGGTGCTCGTAGTCTACTAGATGCCCGATATCTGTGTCCGAAGCAGTAATTGTGCTCTTATATTTCCACAATAATTGCTTCAGCTTGTCGCCGGTGTCCGGGTCTAGGTTGTTGATAACCACGTTGTCGAGTTGCATGGCGATGGCGGCGTCTTTGTCGTCTTCTTCATTGAAGTGCACCTCGATATTTTCGCGATCGTTGCAAAAGAGAACAGCTTCGTCTTCCTCTTCCTTGTGGAGTCCGTGTATCCTTGTCATTCTGTTCCCTCCTCGCAATGTAAGTGGACGTACGTCGAAGTTGGCATATACTATGTGCACGCAATGATCCTTGACCACGCACACCGTACTCGCCTCAGCTCCGTCGTATCTCGTGAATGGCACCGCTATTACCGTTTGTCCTTCCAAGGAAGCGGGGGTTTGCCATCGAATAGCAATTGCAGTGCCAGGGGGCACGCGCGTGTCGATGGGCACTCTACCGATGAACTCGGTGATTGGTCTCTCGCTGATGGCCATAGTACTTTCGGCATCAACGTTTTTGTTTGTGAAGGGATGCAAATAGCCGGCGATTATGACTCCCTTCCTTTGATAATCGATGGTGGTGTGCAGTCGTCCCTTTATATCGGAACCCAATAACACATTTCCGGAGAATCTGCTAGTATTGATTATGTATGCGTAGCCTTCCACATCACCTTCGAGGGTTGATACGCATATCCTTATTTTTCGTCTAATTTTCTTCCGAGAGTCCGTCAAGGTTTTGATCACATTCTCGCAAGGCTCGATGATGCTTCCTCGCTTGACTAACTTGCTGGCGGAACTTGCCTTTATAATGGTCAGACTTGATCCAGAGTCTATTAATACGCGCATATTAATTCCATTGATATTCAAAATCGTCTTTGCTACCCTACCTATTCCTAACGCGCGCTTGTATGGGGTAGAGCTCGCTATTTTTTTCCCCATGGGTAGGACATTGCCTTGCCATGTGACCTTCACCATCACATTTGAAGCACTTGTTGGTAGCACCACTGGGTCTGGAAGGAGGATAGGGGCTGTGGCGCGGGGCGGTGCGATAACCACTGATGGGACGGGCTGTGTTGGTGGCGCGTGGCCTCTCCCTAGTCGCGGTATCGTGGTCGTAAGTAAGATCGCTAGTCTGGTTGGAGGGGGCACCCTCAGGTCTTGGGCAACAATTGCCTGCCGTTCCGCGTACGCTGGGCACGGGTGTTGGGTCGGCACGTTAACTTGAGGAGGAGCCGGCGTACCATCTCTGTTGGCTTCCTGATATTTGTCTGCGTAATCGCGGATATTCTGTTTCAGCCGCTACGCAGAAAGTTCTGATGCTGTTCCACGCGCATAACGCTTTGCCGTGTCTCTACTGTCGCCGTTTCTTCGTTTTTTTTCCCGCTGGTGTGGGGTCTCGACTCAATCTGCTATCGATGGGTCGTAATCTAAATATTGCCCCGTTTTCGGCGCGGCATGATTCCACGATCAGTTCCTCAATGGTCAACGGTTTGAAGGAGCGCTTAAAACAGCTTGATATACGCTCGTTCAATCGATGAATCAATATCGCGATGAGGACCTCGTCGTGGTGGTTTCCATGCTCCGTCCTGAACGTTTTTACTTGCTTATTTATATATTCGCGCGCCGTTTGTCCTTTACGCTGCCTGCTTTCATTCACGTCCGCGACAGCGGCGGTAAAGTGCTTCTTACCCGATTCGTCCCGAAGAACTTGATCCATTCCACCGCGTCGGTAAAGCTCGTGAATGCAAGTTCCATGAATTTTACCTCTGCCTCCCCGCTAAGTGAAGCTTGCATAAGGCGTAGCCTGTCATATTCGTTCCCGAGCAAGGCTGTTATGTTGGTGAGCTGCTCAACATATGCGCTACAGTCCTCCTTGCCATCGCCTACGGCCTTAATTCGATCGGCGCAGGCGAAGATGTCCGCCATCGTCATATGTGGGGGTGCGGCGCTTGACATGGAGGGGGTTTGGACGCTGGCCGATGTTGATGTCGACCAGGGATAGTCGGGCCGTCTGGGTTGGATCGGGTCGACCTCGTCTGCCGGTGTCAAATCCCCTATCTCGTTGGCCACAGACTGAGCTGCAACATGCCGGGTGGGGGCATATAAAGGTTCGGTATGGAGTTAGTATCCTGTATCAACAAATGGGCCCCCCCTCTCATTTTCGATCGGCTGGGTGGTCACCAACTCAGTGGGTGCGGTGGTACATGGGGCAGGGTTGGCCCTAGAAGGCGGGGGTGTCGCAAGCCATTGCCCAACATCCTGTGGAGATACCAGGTACAGCGCGGATTGAACTGCCGTGGCTTGCGGTTTGCTTTGGGAGCAACAACCATGGGTTTCGTGGGGTGTGAATAATTAAGGCATAAGGCTGCGCACATTCGGCAGGTTGGCGGGTGTCAAGGATTGACGGGAGGACGTCTCTTCTACCGGGGTACTTAGCGTCGCGTGTGCCTGCGTAAATGATGCTGCGCCAACCGACTTCGCCTTCTGCCTCGTGCTGGCTCGCGTGCCGACTTTCTTCCCAGGAGCCATTTTTTTACGATCGCACAGTTTCAAAATCTATCAACCAACACCTTCTAGTGCTATTGCGCGCAAAATCCCGTTCGCCGCGACGATGCCTCTATGCATCACACACACGCACACTCCTCACACACAAATGCGTTGGGGCTCGCCAACACACATTCCCATTTGACACTGCGCACGGTGATATGCGTGTACCGGCCAAATACCCAGTATATCCCCCTATACCAAATTTTTTGCAAAATTGAATACAAATATGCCGGTCATGTACGCTCAAAATCAGAAATAATATAAGCACAAACTCAGAAATAATTAGTTCCGAATAAGCAAAATAGGGCCCGCCAAAATACACAAATCGTGCGGTAATTATGTGAACAGACCAACAATGCAAAACACATCACAAAATGAAAATAATTTAAAGCAAGAAAATAAGTTCCACACAAAATAATACATTAACACCTCACAGTCAATGTACACGAACAAATAATTTAAAATGAGAAAAATGGGATCCTCACTTAAATAAACTGACATTTAACACCTCATAGTCATAAAGGCATAAAATCATAATTGAAAATTTAAATAAGAGAAATAAGGTCCACACAATAACATGCACTGCAGTTAGTTGAAACTTCCATAATTTATGCTGCAATTTATGCGAACTAGACCAAATAATAGGAAACCAGTCCCACCAATGAGACCAGAAAATAGAACCATGGAAAATAATGTCACATAATAAGCCACTGAATTTTCATCGTCACATTCAGTATAGACAAAATTCAAGAATTGAAAAGACACAACACATAAAAATTTGGAAAGGTCCCGCACGATTCCGCTGGATTTCACGTGAACGAACTCATCTGAACGCAACATAAACACATTGAAAAAAAAATGCTGCAAAAAGGAAAAGTTCACATTGGGTCACGTTATCATACGCCGTTCCGCGAGTAGAAAGGGACCGGTTTGGGACGGCTAATCGGCTCCTGACCTGGTACTCAGAAGGGTCTTAACACTGACATGAGCACGCGGGATTTAAACAAACATGTCTCCCAAATGTACAGTTGCTCTGAAAACAAATTCCCATATAGGCTACCCCGCGGATATAATAGGAATGTCTGAACTTGGTCATTAGCCATAGCCCTCCACCCACGAAAGGGACTTATTGTTGATACGGGCATGAAAGAGATGTGTGACACGGGTCAAGCATAATCACAATACATTCCCAAAACACATAATTATTGTACGCGGTGGCAGAGCCCACAGCAGCAGCAAATTCACATTACAGTCCTAAACACATAAATATACCCGCGTCACACACTCAATCCTGAATACATGTGGGTGGCTTCTACCTAAAATACAAATGAGATTTAAACTTTATAAGAAAGCAGTGTACATTTGTCAATGCCGACCAGTTCAGACAATTCCCACATACCCAACATGAAATTTATTGGCCATTAGGCCATGCATGGATTGTTAATATCACCACCTTTATCTCCCAGCATTAAATATTAATGGTACTCATCTTTACCGCAGGCACAGGGAATATTGGTTCGCAGAGTCAAATACATGAACTTCACGGTAACAGTCCCAACCGCGTGGAGGTTCTCCCGTAAATATTGGGCCTGAGGGGTCGATCAAATAGCTTACTACGTTCAAATAGCTTAATCAAGTAGCTTACTACGTTCAAATAGCTTAATCAAATAGCTTACTACGTTTAATAAATAATTTTCGATACATGTATAATTTTACATTAAATTATGCTGAACAATTAATTATGATCATGATTGACGAAGCACATTTATTAGGCAGGGCAAGTTGGTACTTGACATACAACACTTCTACCTAACCAAGACAACACGTGTATCTCACACTACACGGAGCACGACGAACCACTCTGTATCACGATCTCAGGGCACAGAACTGAACTGCCTTTTTTGGCTCCTCTATATATGCTAGGTATTTTTCGGAACTACCCTGCCTTTGCTTTAACCGGCAAGTGCTCTCTTGGCCCTTAGATACCGGATGCCTTGTAGTTGATGTCCAATTCAACCAAACAGTTCAATCGAACTCTCACCGAATTAGATTAAGAGGTAATGCATACGGAGTCGAGCCGTATGCACTCGTTTATAACTACCACAAAATTATCCCATCAATGTGACACGTGTTATACGTGCAATAATACAATCAAAATACTACATCTTTAGTAACACATGCACAATATAGGGATATTAGCTAATTAGTTATCTAATTACATTCTGCCTCCCGGGTTGGGACCGGAAATGATCCTTCGAAGATGGTTTAGGAATGCGACCGTCTGCTGCTCTTTCAAATCAGCCGGGCAATTAGCAATGCATAAAGCAGATGCACTTTGTGACAAACAACCTTATTAACGTCCCGCTGCTGACTTGCCGGCTACACACAGCACGTCACTGGACTTCCGTTGACTTCCATTCATTCCTGGCCTGACTGACCTACTTCATATCGTATATATGTGTTT